>KZ506195.1:180388-233986 GCA_002844005.1 Limosa lapponica baueri
CACAGACTTCCAACTGTCCTTTCCAACCAGAATGGGTCCTGATTCCTTTTCAGGCTCTTCTTCCAAGGATAAGAACATCTCCTCCAGGAACTAGGACACTCCCCAAAAGAAAATGTGCTAGGGAAGGAGAATGAATGCAGCAAGAAATGTGAAGAGATCCAAGATCTGCTGCTAACGTGAGAGAACCTGCTGCCAAACCAGTAACAGCAAATGGACATGGGGCCTCCTCAGATGGGAGCAAGGTGGTAACTGAGCTAAGCTGGAGCCCAGCAACTCAACTGATGCTGCCAGGTTACTTCCCTAATGCAATGGGCAAGCACGCTAGATTAAGTTCTTTCATTTCCAGAAAGTCTGAGTAGCTATTGATCTTATTTTTCTCTGTAAGAACTGCTGGGAAATTAGTGCTTTGGGTAATCTGGTCTTGAACTGCACAGACTTCCTATTAAGAGAAATTCCACAGTGATTTCTCCTCATGCTCTGCTCCCCACCCTCTCGCTGGTCAGGTTGCCAACGCTACTACAAAACAGGAATTTTATGGATCTAATTTTTTTTTTTTTACTTTCACAGAAGTCAATCCAGGAAGAGCATGAGCAATTAAACAGAACTTCAAAGTCAGCAAGGTCCTTGGTTCCTCCACCCTAAGCTTTGTGCACTGCACACCCTCATGGTTCGGTCTGTGTCCTTACCAATGGGGAAGTCACCAGCACAGCCAGACAACAAATCCTGGGGAAACTCTCGTGGGACTGTCTCACGGGCATTGATCACCTCGACTGTTCCTAGAAAGGAGAAGGGGGAAATGCATAACATTGTCTTCCTGAAGCAGGTGAACATCATGCTTCAGCCAGCTGTGAGCACTGCACGGGCTGCGAGCCCAGGGCGCTGTGCTGAAGCGCCCTGAAGCCCTGTGCCACGTGTCGAGCACACTTGGAGGGCCAGGCTGCAGTCGGCACACACTGTCGTTTGCTCCCATGAATTTATTTAGAGCAAACCAAGCAGTGCCTGCCTAGAGGCAATGCAGGTACAGGGCCTGTCTCCAGCCAGTTAATGTCTCCATCCCATGAGGCTCCTGGGCCTGGGACAAGGGCTGGGACATGCTGCTTCACATCTGATTGCAGGTTCCTGCTCTTCCTCTACAGGTGGGATATGTCAGAGACATAACATGAGCCTTATGCTCTGAGGTAGGCTATTCTCCAAGTGATGGTGAGGCATGTCCCTCATGTATGTAAGCAGAATGCTGATACTGAAAGTCTCTCTATGTATCAGGAAGCTTGAAATGAAAAAAAAAAACCAAAAATGGAAAGAAAAACCCCCACTTGTATACACTCGTATTTCAGTGTCCTGTTATTTCATCTCCTTCTCTGCCTTATAGTTATCTTCTCCTGTCACAGGCCACAGAGCCAGCTGTGCTGCAGGAACCCCCAGTGCTACCTGGTGTACCAGGCACCTGAGCTGTGCATGGCCATGTGTGCTCTGTGCAAAAGGGTAATGCAGGTAGCAGAAGAGGACTGTTGATACGAGACAAAGTTACATGGCTCTGCCAAAAGGGGAAAAAAAGAAAAATAGAGGTGTTTTGCCAAATTATGCTATTGCATAAGATACACCCAAGCATTTCCAGACTCGTGACCCTGTAAGACTACTTGGCAGGGTTTTTAAGACTACAGTATTGTTATTGTGTTCTTTGTTGATTTTACTATTTAGATCTATAAGCTCTGGGGGCTTTTGGGAGCCAAGGTAGTTAAAAAAAAGTATATTAAAAACATAAAAGCAAGAACACAACACTAGGGGTTAAGCCAAACACAAAAAGGCTTCCCAGCAGGCCCTGAACATTGCTAGATTTAGATTTCTGAAGTGTCTAAGTCTCACTGCGGCTTTGGGGAGTCCTCCCCATGCCAACGAGGGCAGCGTGTGATGCAGCCCCCCATGTCGGCAGGCACTGCCTGAGCTGCTGGTGCAGTGACGGCCCCACATTGCTGTGCTCATTGCCAGCACAGGTGCCTCATGCCGCTCCCCTCTGCCCCCATGGCAGCCCAGCGGCCGCTCAGACAGCACCACTCACACCTTGCTGCACCGACAGCTACATGACTTTGAAATACAACTTGGGATCGCCTTGGAAGGGGAAGGAGAGGCAAAGCCAGTTCATTTTAAATCCAAAGCTCCTCCCCCCCGACATGTTCTCGCGGTGAAAAGATGCCCTCCCTTTAACGGATGCTTCGGGTTAAGAGCAAAAGCATAGTTTGTGATTAGAGGATTCAGCTTTTAGATTCAAAAAATTGCTCTGAGAGAACATGAAGGATTCTGACTTCTCCAGAGCAGCTGAGTGTCTGTAGGGAGATGGGGCACCATGGGGAGGCCAGGGCTGGCCCATACCTGTGCTGGCATTATAGATGGTAAATACGACCCCACCACCCAGGCCTGAACTCTGAGGGTTCATCACCGAGGTGCAGATCAAGCCAGCGATGGCAGCATCCACGGCTGTGCCTCCGCTTTTCAGGATGTCCCTGTGGTGGAAATGGAGGGAAAAAACAATGTTAAAATCCAGGGATGACAGAATGGAGGATCCATAGGAAAACGTCTCCCTGGGACACTTGCAAGGCAGCCCCAGCTTGACGAGAGCAGCTAGTAGCTGGAGAAAGCTATCGGCAGCAGTGTGGGGGGTGAGGGTGCACAAAGGCACCTTCCTTTGTGGGAGTGAGAGAGAGAGAAATTAATGGGAAGAAAGAGAGAGTTTGCAGGAGGGAAGAGCAGCCAAGGGCCCGACCTGTGCCAGGCTGGTCCTCCTCTGGGCAAAGAGTGATGGGACAGAGAAAACTGCAGCCGCTCACTTTCGTCAATGCTGTTGACAAAAAGGGACAGCAAGGACTCCCAGACATGGAGGAGGATGCTCTCAGCAGAGGAGAGAGCTTTTCACATGCCGGGAACCAAATAACTGATTTCTAGCTTCCCACCTACTGTTCTCCATAAAGAGGCATATGCTGATCAATGGGACAGGGGCACTGAAGCAGCAACGACGGGGCCATATGAAGCAAACCCCTGAGACTTAACATGTCAATTAGCACAAAATTCAGGCCTTGATTCATTGCTCCTACAATGTGCCTTCCTGGGCTTATGTGATATTAGCGTGAAAATCCCACCCCCTCCTTGTATCTCCAAAGGCCAAAAAAAGAAAAAAATCCAAACAAACAACCAAAAAAACCCCAAACAAGGAAAAAAAAAACCCTCAACTGTTTCTACCTAGGCACAGCGCCACCAAAGAACACACAGGCATTAAGGTAGCCTCATGCTGTTGACAGCAATGAGTTTCTTCTAGAGAAACGTGTCTCAACAAATGCTTCCCTCAAGCACAGCTGTAAAAAAAAAATCTTTTCCTTGCAGTGGAAACGTGGTGGGGTGGGGTAGCCAGCACTGGTATTTCCTAGGAAGGTTTCTGACTGTTTGGGTTGTGCTATTGCTTAGGTAAGGCAAAGCCAGTAGGGAAAGTGGAATAGTTCATTAATTGGCGTGCAACTGCTCCCAGAGGCTGTGAAAGGAACACAGAGCACATACAGGGACTGCTGTTTATTTTACATCCATTGATGTGGCTGGGACCTGCTGGGGCTGGGAACAGGATGCTGCCAGCACACAGTGATTGTGCCTTTCCTTTGTTTCTGTAAGCGCCTTTGGAACCACTGCCTGAAAGGAAATGGGCATGTGGACACGTTGGGAGATAAGAAATGGTAGAGAACCACCGGGCTTTCTGTTTGGGGTATGCATGGCTTTTAGATGTCTAGCCGCAAGCTGCTCCCTGGCTGTAGCTCTGAAAATGGAGACTGAGGCTCAGGCTCATCCGTTCATCTCCTCACAGCAGGGTAAGACTCTCACCACACAAATGTCCCTGGGTGGTGTTTTTCTGAAGCTGAGGCTTTTTAATTGCTAACAATAGAAGGGAAGGACATGAGGGCTTCGTGGGAAACTGAGTTACCCCTGCAGAAGGCCCAGGAAGCATGTTAGAAAGCTGGGGAAGGACCACTACACTGCCCTGGGACAGTGCTCCTCAGCGCCCCTGGATTATGGGCTGTGAGGCAGCACATGCACAAAGCCTGGTGCCAGGGAAAACCACGGTTCTGAGATAATTTGCAGTGAAAAACAACTTTGTAAAGAAACTTAGAGATTGTATGGTATTCATTTCAACACAATGCATTAAGACCTTAACATGGAAAATCAGACACATTTCTGTCATTTTCCCAAAGCCCCAAAAGCACCAGATCCTTACCCAGCTTCCCAGCCACATTCACAGTTGCGTAAGTGGTTGCACATCTTGCACTACCTCTTGTCCAGAGATCTTCCTGCCTCTCTCCTTCTGAAGCCAGTGCCATACACCCCTCGCCACGTCCCCAGAAACACTTGTGCCTGGAGGACCACTCCCTGATGAAGAGGACCACTCCCTTCTTGCGTCACCTGGTGATGGTCATCTACCTACTCCAACAGATGAGCTGTTCCACCACCACCACTGATCTGCACCAAGCCAGCATGCTCTGTGCTGAAACTGCATTAACTTAGCATGCTCTAAAGGGTGACCACAGTTAATCAATTTATTAATTTAATATTTGTACACCTCAATGGCCTCTTTCTGGATGATTCTAATATCTTTTGGTGTTCCCAAGTACTTGTTTATAAAAGTGATGTTGTCGGCTAAATACCCTTTAACTACTGCAAATGTAGTGCCACATGCACAAAGCATATGAACCTGAGAGTTTCTTAGCATGCCCTTATCCATGCTTCCTCCCTCCAACACTTCCAGTTAGCCATGGAGCCAGGATAACACCAGTCACCTAAACTCCAGTTTGTAACTGTGCCCTTGAGAGTTTGTAACTCTCCCACTGAGATCAGGGAGGACAAATGAAGTCTCGGTCTCAGCAGAAAGGGTGTATCTAACCACTGAAGAGAGCAACAAACATCTCCAGGGAGCTAGACCTGGTCTGTTGCTGCCATTGGCAAAAAGGGACACAGATTTCCTGAGAGCATCAAGCAACAAGTGGGAGAAGGATGTTCACTGGGCAGTGGAGAGGAATTCAGCAGCACTGACAGGATGGACACATCCTGCTGGGCATGGCCAAGGCAATTCAAGTTCTTATTTATGAGCACTGATTACTCCAGCCTCCTAGTCCACCCAGCAGTTTTCAGATGGGTCATGCCCAAGGCACTGATATTGTGCATGCCTCGGGAAGGCAGGAAAGCCAGAGATAATCTTTATTGTTCCAGCTCTGTGCCTATCACAGTGGCCCCCTGATTCTTGGCTGCGCCTCTTTGGTGTTAATGCAAGAGAGCAAAAACAACACCAGCAGCCAACACAGGGACACCTTGTCACAGAAAAGCAAAGCATGTTTTGCTTTGACCTTGGTTACTAGCCCTCATTAATCACATTTTGCAATATAAACAAGATGACAAAAACCCCCAAATTTCCAGATAATCCAAAAGTGCTTTCCATTCCTGTCTACTGTGTCTATATTGGTGGCAACTGTCACTGTGACCTCTGGTGGCAAATACCACATCTAACAATACATAGTCAAACCTGTTTCTTGCTTAAGGGAAGGAGGGTTTTCCAGTTGCCTGCAGCTTTTCAGTGAGCACCACAGGATGGAGAGCTAAGGCTTCTCATCCATTAGCACAGCATGTGGCATCTGAGACCTCAGTACCGAATGGGCTGTGTGATCCTGAGCGCGGTCCTTTGCCTGCTGCTTCTTTGGAGGACAGGGGTTCAGGGGAAGGGGAGCTGAGATTGCTCCCCAAAACTAGGCATTACCTTGGCTCTTTTCCCAGCCTGGCAGGAAACACTCCCAGCCCCAAGTCTCACAAACACATCTTGCAGGGCTTGCACACCACACTGATGTTGTTTCCCTGACTCTGCATGTGCCTCCCAAGTCTTTCACTTGCACCCCAGCACAGGGGGTGTCCCATGACACAGGACAGGCACGGTGGTAGCTAAGGAGAAGCAAGCCTTACAGTCGGGCTTTTAGCTCAAGCTCAGAAACAGCTGAACCCAGCAAGGGTAAAACCAAATCCTCATCAGGGTAATTAACAAGATTTCTTTTGTGCTGCTGTGCTCTTTTACCCAGGAGGCCTGATATGTGTCCCCTACCACCAGCACAGGGTCCAGGGACCACAGCCATTCTATGCTATCTGCAGACTGGGCCCCAGTCTCTTTCCTCCAGCCTCTCTGCAGACTGAAACACAACAAAAGACACTCTCTGAGCTGGCTCTTGGCATGTCACGCTCAGGTCCCCATGGCCAGCTCACCCCCTTTCAGCCAGAGCCCTGCAACTTCCTTGGAAGTGATGCCTGGGGAATTTAGGGCCATTTTGCCTTTCCTATCTAGCCAGACTGGCAAAGTACACCCTGTCCCGTTACGTTGCTCCCTTTATATGGATCACTGCTTCAAATAGCTTAATTATAATGCAAACCCCTGGGGAAACACATGACCCCCTCAATCAAAGTGTGATACCTTTCCAGATCTCTGAAGACATCCTAGTGCTACAGCTGACAAGATTTGATAACAACATGTTTTGTCCTACATCCTTCCTGCCACAGTTTCAGCTTTAGGTTTGGCCATTAATGGTGTTTCCTTAAAGTCAGGAGCAGAAGAGGATGTTAACAACCAAGTCCCAATCCAGCAGCTGCAAAACGAGGATTTGCCCTCCCAAGAAAGGTAGCACTTTTCTCACACAATCTTCACAGCAAAGATGGGCTGCAGACCAAGTCTTCTATTCTGCTCTGGGCTAGAAGGAGCCCTGAAGCCATTGTAAATACACTGGAGGTAGGGACTAAGGTATTAAATTATATTGATCTGTTTTTTCTGCTAAGGAAAGCTGGGGGCTGGGAGGAGACTGCCCATTATATAGGAGCTTAAGATTTATGAAGACCAAAAGCAACAGCTGTTTCTGTAAAAAAGGGCCAGTTGCCAAACTTAAAACTGTTCAAATATAAGAAGAAGGGAAGGCAAATCCTTTGGGATATTAAAGTTCCTCAGAAATGCCACTGGGCCATCACTGAAAAGGATTTTTGCAGCAGATCCTTTGCCTAGAACTGAGCTTCCCAGGACCACAGATGTTTTCTGACTGTTAAATTCTCACCATTCTCACCCTTCCCACCACCCTGTCCCCCAGGCAGGTATTCATTTCAGAAAAAGCCAGTTCCCAGCGTTTAGGCTACACTGGAGAAGTGGGATCAGAGGTGGCTGCTGGGACAGATCAGGTCAGCTGGCCTCGCTGCAGCAAATTCCATCCCTGGGAATGAGCACTTTTCTTGAGTCTCTCCCTGGCCTTATGCTGGGTCTTGTTTCTGCCATTTGGGAAACAAACGGATGCAGAGCAGTGGATGGCAGAGCTCAAACAGCACATTGGTAAGGAATACAAAGCTTTTTGCGTGGTTGATGGCAAAAGCCTCTTCCATTGCCAGGAAGGAACAAGTGGTTCAGAGTGGGAAGTGAAGGTGGGTTTGGGTACTGCTTGCTGCCAAGGCAATCCCCTCCTGTCTCCTCATGGCTTCCTGACATGAGGACAAATTACTGAGGTGGACTTTGGTACCAAATCCACATCCTTGGCATAAAAACTTCCTTTAAGCCCCCCAGCCCTCCTCATCAAAGTTTTTCACTTCACCCAGGGCCAAGTTTTCTTCCAGCGAAGGGACCCTGTCTGGGCTGCACAGCTGCAAAATACTGCTTTCAGTCCCCAGTCTCCAGCACTAAAATATTTGCAGCAAAAGACCTGACCTCATTCACCAGAGAATTGGCCACTGAGGCTAAGAGCAAATCTAGCCCAGGACCTGCCAATAAGGATGATGACATGCTGGAGGTTTGCTCGCTTTCTGCAGGGAGCCAAATAATTGCATAAATATTTCAGAAAGACCAATCTTACACAGCCCCAGAACATACAAACACCATCTCCAGAGCTGGAAAACCCAAGCCTGGAGATGACAATTGAGCACAACTGAAGAAAAAGAGCAGCAAACAGGGGCTGTGAATCTGTCCCCCATCTCCTGCTTGTACTAACAAATTACAGAGCTACATGGTCCCTCCACTGACCCTTCCTTCACAGCTGAACTATCAGTAAGGGAAACACAAGGGCTCTGAGGTGTTTTCCCAAACCCACCAACCCTCTTGTTAAAAGACAAGATTGGTGTTTGGGCAAGAGGTTCAGTTTAGTTATTCTCAATAAGTTCAATTTAAAGTTCTATTAGGAGCACACAAAGATTCTGTCTTAAACAGCAGCATCTTAAACCAACACAGTATCATGTAATGCCCCGGGAATTTCATTACTGCTAATGACAACTCACAGAGCATGTGGTTTGAGTTTCTTTTTTTTTTTTAAAGTAAAAAAGATTTTTTAATTAAAGAATAAAATTTATAAGTAGGTCAGAGATTAGGTGCTGCTTTTAGCTTCCAAGACTTTAGGCGCCAGACCAGCACAATTGGTTTCATGCCCATCCTGGTTGTCCCAGCATCCCCAGGCAGGGGTTCCTAGGAGCTCAGGGAGGATTTGCAGGATGAAAGGGGTGGCTGCGGGGGGGCAGCCCAGGGTCCCTGCAGAGAGAGGGTCTGCAGGATCAGTGGGGGAGAGCAGGGACAAACTGGCGCTGTTGAATCTCTCCGTGGTGTGCCTGTAGGGTCTGGTTGCAAGGACTCCAGCTCTCACAAGCAGGGCAGGCAGGCAGGCTGACAGGTTCAATTACAACATGTGGTTTTCATTTGATTGTAGCTTTGCCATACCCAAGCCACCAAGGCTAATTTTTTTCACATGGTGCTGTGGAAGCTGCTCTTTTATTTTTTGTGTTTCCACTAAAAGCATTCAGCAACTACCAAAACATTAGACTGAGGAAATTTTTTGATTTACCTTATTTTACTTGCTTTAAACACCTCTAGAAAATTTGTTAGGAGGCTTTGCAGTGTGCAAGTACAAAGCCAAAGATGTAGTCTGCCTCTGGTTCAAACAATTCACTCTAATTTGGCCAAGATGTTTGCTTTGGGGAAAAAAAACCTAAACCAAACCTGACCATTAAACATTTTGATCATATAGATTTTTTTACTTATTTTTATAGATGCAAAAATGCATATATGTGTGGTTATCAATGAATTAACCAGCTTTGGTAGATTAATTCTCCTGTGATTTCTAAGCAATGATAGCAGAAACCAGCCTGTTTCAATGCTGAGCTGCAGAGCTTAAGCACAGCTTTGTCAAAAAAGCTGCATGTGGTAACAGCCATGGCTTTGGGGCATGGAAAAAAACAAGGAAATTATTATCCTTAGTACTCAGCGCTTCCCAGGCTGGACCATGAGCAAGAAGAATGGCCATGTCCTGCCTCAAACACAAAGGAGACGGGAGAGGAGTGAGGTGGCTGAGATGTGGAGGCAGCATCAGGGCAGAAGAAAGCCTATAAGGTTGAGCAATTTGGGAGCAGGGGTGAAGGTGTTGTGTTAGTAGGCTGAGAAGACCAGAAGTAGTGACTGCACAGGCTCAAACACCAGCACAGGGACATGGGTACACATGGGAAAGAGCAGGCACAGAGCTAGGGGGTGAGGCAGCGATTAGGCTGGGGAGAGAGAGTAGCAGCACGGGTAGCAAAGGGCCCAGCAGGGGCACAGGAGCAGCAGTACAGGTCTCAGCTCTTGTGCCGTTGGGAATCTCGCCATTCATGATTGCTCACCTAACTCCTCAACTCTTTACATCATTCCAAGTCCAAATAGACAGTGTAAAAAATTTGTAAATGTTTGCATAACTGCAGAAGAAGAGTGAAGACCTAAACACATTCCTTAGTAAGAAAAAGATTAATTATTTCTTCTTGTTTCCTCTCTCCTAAGTCTCATGATTTTGGGAGTTTAATTACTTCTGAATAGCAGAAGTCAAGAGCATTGTTGTAATCTTGAAAATACTCAGTTGACTGGCTGGGTAGTGTCTGGGAAGGCATTACGGTTGTGCATTAAGGGATACTTGGCTTTGCGCAACTCTCACTTTGTTGCTGAAGTTAAGTGGCAAATGAAGTGGCAGCTCACAGATGGGGACATTAGGGCCTAATGGCTAAGCAGCAGCAGTAGCCATCTAGCCAAAGCTTCTCAGCTGTCAACCTGATCACAGATTTCTGTGGCTCTCACTTCAGCATCTTCCAGCTGATTCTACAGTACTTCAAATTTAAAATTACAATAGCTGCAAAACAAGTGCTATGGTTTTCCCAGCAGATCCTTTGGGTAATCCAATAATGTATTTTCCTCTATTTCCACTAATACTAATTGAAAAGACACTTATTCTACCCTCTGAAGAACTAAGCTCTGGGTTAGTATTAAAAAAAACCCCATCTCATTCCTTGACATACATGCAGCCACTGTACATTTTCTCCAGCTACTCACAAATGCCATGTCAGCATGTCATTGCAAGAACCACATGTGACATGGTGTAATGGCATCACATCTTATCTCACTCCTCCAGCCACAAGGTAGAGCGCACAGCTTCAACATCCATTGCTGGAGCAGCCAACATCACATGTAGCTTGTGAAGTTCCATCCTTCTACTTTCATGTATACAAGTGTTTAAGAATTGAAGTAACAATAATAGTAAAATAATAACCTAAGAGTCAAAATGTTTGAGAGAGAAATTATTACACAAACTGAAGTGTTACAACCTGGGCTGCTAGGAATTCTTTTTTTTTTTCCTTCCAAGTGACGTAAGTATGTCTTTTGTACTTATACTGTCCTGGCTGAATTTAAATTAAATCTGCTCTTTGCTTTAAAATACAGTGTCTTGATAGCGGACACACCTGCTGCATGCTTTAGTCCAGAAACACACACCCTAAAGGCTGGGATGCCCAGTTCCCCTTAGCCTGCCTGCCTTCCTTGCCTCTGCTGAAGTCCAGCTGCAGCTCTCTGCTAGCTGCCCTCACTTCTTCCTTTATTTATTTCTAAGCCACTTATCTAACAGACTTACCACCATGAAGTAAGCAGTTAATTTCCTGCTTCCCCACTTAAAAAAAACCTTCTATTTCTATACTGTAAATATTTGTACCTTCCAAAAGGCCAAGGACTTGCAGAGCTGCAAATTTTTGTGACATTCGATAATGAAAATAAGCATTGACCACAGACACAGGGCTCAATCTGCTCTCTGAGCGGCTCTGCTGCCGACAGAGAGCACCCAGGGAGCAGCATCACTGCTCAGCCCCAGAAGCAGGGATGGGGCAGACACCCAGCTCACACCTGTAATTAGTGCATGTGCCTGTCCGTCAGTCCAAGACCACGACATACGCGATGTGTAACCTGAAAAACTGAGAAGTCTGTGCACATACCGTCCGATGACAGAGCAGGTCTCACTGTCAGCAGCCACGGCACCGTGCAGGTAGTGCTGGGGACCACACTTGGGTTGAGTCAGGATGACCACGAGCGCAACGACCACTGCCAGCACACCGAGGGTCAGCAGCACCAGGCAACAGATCTTCCCCGTAGACATGTCTATTCCTACGACGCTGGAGGCAGCTGGGAGGCTTTTACTCCTTTAGCGAAGGCGCCTGCTTTGCTCAGGGTGGAAGTAGATGATCCCGGCAGTTTTGGGAGGGAGGTCTCACTGAAGTGGGCTCTGCCCCCTGTGGCTGAGAATTACATTCTTTTTTAGTTTAAAAGCTGTTAAAAAGAAAACGGTGTACTCTTCCTTTCCTGCTCACTTACATGTGAGAGGTTTTTCACGCTCTTTTATAAAGTAAACTTTTTCTGGCATATCCACCATATGCCTTTTTTTTTTTTTTTAAAAAGTCTCTGTTGAGAACACTTAACGCATTCACTGCTGGAGCACTTCAAAGTGAAATCTCTACACCGCTTATTGGCTTCACACAGCCTCCTTGTCTTGACATTCTTAACACACAGAGCAAATTACCAAAGAAAGGCAGCATACATGGTGAATCGCTGGGAAAATTACAACATCAATCCTACATTGCAAACTTGGGGTATTTTCTTCCATAAGACTACTCAGAGAAGTAAAAGCTACATATAAATACAAAGCTGGAACTTTCATATTTACTCTTACTTTACCTTATAATTTATTATAATCTTGCCTATTTACTTTTTTCATCATTAAAACTTGTCATTGTTCACAACATACAACTTCTGTAAATGAGCATAACAGAATACCTTGAATAAAGCAGCACACCTCTGCATTTCTGCAAAACATTAGAGCTAAAAGCTCTGGGGTCCAGCCTCTACCAGTCAGCAACCACAGCACCCTGGAGTGAAGGACTGCTAAATAAGACCAGACCTAATTCCTAACAGAGCAGCGATGAGCAGCATGAATTGCTGCAGAGTGCAACTGGCCCCGGCTAGCTCCTGAAGAGCCTCTGAATTATACAGTTCTCCTAGCACTTAAAAAGTTAAAGATACAGCCCCACATCTGCCTGCTGTCTTTCTAAAAGATGTTATCTGTGATTCTCTTACAGCTAGATTTTGGGGAAGGGTAATTCACCTGCGCAGATTTACACCTGTATTTCAGTATAGACTTCAAACCTGTACCTACATAACTTTATCTCATAGCTAAGTAATGCTATTTCATGTATCATATCTCAAGAAATGGATTTGATAGACTAGACTGCCTTTTTTTTTTTTTCTGTAGTTGTATCTTCCTGTAAGTCTTGGGGAAGTGAGAATAGCCCAAGAAAAATATATGGGTTTGTCCAAGATAAAACTATGGTCCCTGGGGAATAATTTCTTGGTCTCCACATCTCTGTCTGCCTTGGCGAATATACTTGGCATGTGTAACAAGCCTCCACGGCTCTAATGTGACTCTTCATTTCACCCCATTGCAAAACATTGCTGATCTTATAAAGTTTCTCAATCCCTACATGACTCCACTTCTTTTTTGTGTTTCATTTTTGACTACTTATTCTACTTAAAGAATCATCACTCTGGTGTTTTTTGGGAAAGCTCTTTCCTGTAAATTCATAGCAGGGCTGGAAACCTTGACTACTTAGTACCAATAGACTTAAGGCTGAAGTGGATTTTGCCCATTTGCTTTCATCAAATGCCACAGAGAATTCAACTGCAGTCTCCAAATTTCTATCAAATCTTGTTCTTAACTCAGCACATCAAACACCTGTATCTGGAAAATTAGCTTTATGCTGCCAAGGAGGAGCCCTGAAAGAGGCAAGAAAGATAAGAGAGAGTGTCATCTCCCAGACCATGTCTGGGAATGAGAAGGCCACAACATAGTTATGATCTATTCCAACAGATGCCTCCCATAGCAAACCTATTCGTCTTTTAGATACATAAAAGAAGACTGAGTCTACTTCTTTCTTTCAATGTATAATCTTTACAGTCATGTTGGTGCAACACTCAACTTTGACCATATTATACAAAGTCTGCACTGACCCTCCCATGTGAGAGCCTGCTTAGCTGGGGCTCAGGACTGTGACCTCTATTTTTCTGTTTGTTTGTTTCTCAAAACTTCCACACTTGTCCTCGCTGTCTGGGAGCACAGTTTGCCTTGGCATAAATCTTGAAACATAGCACTTCATTGCACAGGCTCTCTGGTCCTCCACTGCAAGCGTGAAGGGCTTGCTTTGCTGTATGAAAAGGAGCTCAGCTATTTAAAGATCCTTACAGGCCAAGATATACTCAAGGAGATTTTAATTAGAATTGTAATTATTAGAGAATCACCATTTATTAACTAATAAAGAGGCACAGTATATTTAATTTGTCCTTTATATGGTTAGAGTCTTGTCACATCTTTGTCCAAATCTTCAATCAAGAGACCAAAACTGAACGTGATTTAACATCTGAAGTACAGGCATTGATAAGGTTGACATGAACACCACAGCTACCTTATGGAGGGTAAGAAGTCATCAAGGGATAGAAATACTCAGATTTTAAGAGCAGAGCATAAATCATAGAATCATAGAATGGTCCAGGCCGGAAGGGACCTCCAAAGGTCATCTAGTCCGACCTCCCCGCAGTCAGCAGGGATACCCCCAACTAGTAACACTTCTTTTGATGCATCCCAGGATGTAACTGGCCTTCTGGGCTGCAAGAGCACACTGTCTGCTCATGTCCAGCTTCTCATCCATCAGCACCCCCAAGTCCCTTTCCTCAGGGCTGCTTTCTAATACCTCATCACCTAGTCCGTATTGATACCGAGGATTGTTCCGGCCCAGGTGCAGAACCCTGCACTTGCTTTTGTTGAACCTCATGAGGTTCACCTGTGCCCACCTCTCCAGCCTGTCCAGGTCCCTCTGAATGACATCCTGTCCCTCTGGTGTATCAACAACACCACACAGCTTGGTGTCATCTGCAAACTTGCTGATGGTGCTCTCAATCCCTCTGTCTACGTCCTTGATAAAAATGTCAAACAGTACTGGTCCCAGCATGAACCCTTGAGGGACACCACTAGTCACTGCTCTCCATCTGGACTTCAAGCCATTGAGTACCACCCTCTGGATGCAACCATCCAGCCAATACCTTATCCACTGAACAGTCCACCGATAAATACTAAGTGAAGGAGTTGGGAAGAAATTCCCCTTACTGGTAGGTTATTGCAGAAGTGTCGAAGGACCTCAGCCATTGGGCTGGGTTTGTGGGGACAGTACATGGGGCAGTCAGTCTAATCCTATCATCTAGTGACCAAAGGGACCAGGGCAGGCTCTGGAGGCACCAGGAGCTTCTCGGCTGAAGGTGCCCAGTGTGCACCTTTGCTTGTTTTGGCAGCAGTGTATTGCACTAAGCCAATGTAATTTTACCTCAAGCTCCAACATGTTCTTGACACACTGAGCTACTATCTGTAAAGCCTGCTTCTCTGACAGTGAAGCTGGTTTCAGATGATGACTGGTATCAGGAATGTTTGAGGAAAAAAAGGTGGTTGCTGGTTGAAAGTCAGTCCTCATAACAAGCCTGAGGATTCTGGAGGTGAGGAGACATTCCCAAAGACCACCATCATTTACACTGTTGTACACATGCTTTTCGTTCAGCAGAATAAAGTTGGAGATGCAAATCAAGAAGCCATCTTCTGAGAAGACGGAGATCCCTCTGCTGCAGCAGGATTCATGACAGTCTGGGGCCAGACTAAAGAAAACAAGGTTGCTGTCTTGTCTGCAGCAAGAGTACATTTGTGGCATGAGCAGCATTTCAAGCATTGTGGTTTTTTTCCATGCATCCTTCAGTGCTGCTTTCCTTTGATTGAGGGGGAAGAAAAGAACGTAAGTGGATGGAAAGCCAGACATTTCTGTTCAGCAAAGAAAAGCTAAGATATTGACCCTCAATTTATCACTCTTCATCTCATCTTTTTAAAAATATAAACTAAAAGAACCCTAAACACACACCAAACTCATGAGGCATTCTCATGCTAGCGTCCTAAGCATCCTCCTTTGCATCTGTCTTTACACTGTCCAAATCACATTGCGCCATACTCAAGAGAATGCCTCCTTCTGCTGGTGTTAGCTTGCAGAGCAATGTCTACAGGCACCAAGCTCTAATTGTAATAAATAAGGAGCACATTTTGCATTTCCCAACTCCATTGGACAAGAGTCTAGGAAAGTTTCCAAGAGCACGCAATCAAAAGCCAAACTGGATATATTTCATACACCATTCGTCTCATCCTCCGGTCATGTTTATTTATAACCCAGGAATATCAGTCATCTCTATAGGATAATCAAATTACAACAATATAGGCAACATTCTGGGAATTTATTGTTCAGATCTTCTAAGAGAAATGACTGTGAGTTCCACAGATGTTGGTGCTTATGATCCATCTGTCTCAGTACGATTCTTCAGAAACTGAGAAATACTAACCTTTGCACATTGTTTTCTTTTGCACACAAATAAGTTTTCTTTATTGAGGGCCATGGGTTTGCTCCCACAAAAATCAAGTTTGTATAGTTTTCAGACATCTGAAAAAACAGACACTCAGAAACAGGAAATTTTAAAGAACTTCTCATTCATGTCTCTCTTCTGTTATTTCGCAGAATTCAGGATGACAGTTAAGCCTACAAACTCCTCTGACTCAGGCAAATCAAACTCTGCTTCTTTTTGTATTGAAATCAGAAAAGGGAAACATGCTCTAAAATTACTCATGGACTTACGTTCTACTGAGATTAACATTTAAGTACCTGCTGAATCAGGGCTTTTTGGTTTTCCTGTTAATGTCAAAGAATGCCAGGGAACAACTCTCCTGGTTGTAGCTGAGAAACTTGGCAATACTTCATCTCAAATCTTGAAAACACACTTCTGGCTGCAGCTGTAATGGTTACACAGATTCGTCCTACAAGCCCTGAAAGGGTTTGAGAATGATCACAAGCAGTCCCATGTGTAGGAGTGCAGCAGCAGGGCAGTAACGGATGACTGGGAGTTGGCAAACCTACATCTTGAAGAGGACATCTATCAACAGTCCAATACTACTCTGGCACTATTTTCCCCAGTCACACTAACTTTCAGTTTCCCCCTGTGAGGGATTTCTGTGGGCTGCAAGTACGAACAAAGAAAAAAAGCACTTGAACAGGACAGTCACAGGACACAGATCATTTCTCACATCACTGAAATCAAAAAAAAGGACCCAGCAGAATCTCAGGGACTCCTATATCTTTGTTGAATTTTCCTAGTTTAAAGGCAGAGCTGCTACCTCCTCCTTCCGTTCCTGCTGTTTACAAAGTAATGACTGAAATAAATGCTCCCTGGAACCCAAAGCTGAACATCCTCTATTCTTCAGTTCAATCAACAGATTGAAAGTCAATTATTTGCACAGCTCTACTTAGTGGCACAGACCACTGCTCAAGGGAAACTTTTCTCCATTAACTTTATTTGATCAGTATATCCAGGCACAGTTTACTGCACAGCATCAGCATTTTATTTTTTCTATAGCAGTGCAGCTATGCTCAAGATTAGATTAACAGTGAAACCTTCTGACTCAGTCTTTAACTTTTGAGTGCTCTTCTGGAACAAATCCAGCAGGAAATATATTCTTAAAGACAAAACCTCATTAATACAATTACTATAGCAGCTGAAAGTGTTGACACTAGAAAACAAAAGGGAGCTTTGTGTGCATCCAAAGACACCAACAGTAAACTCTGTCTGAACTCTGTATTGACTAAATTCGGCCACAGTATTAAGGTAGTGACACCAAAGGAAGGGATGTCCAACTGACATGAAAGTACTAAGCTCATTGAAAGTACTAAATATAACATATTTATAGTTAAATGCACATGTACCTGTATGTATCAACCTACACAGCTGCCATCATATGCTTTATAAGATCTCAGTGAGACACAATCAGTGGAATAATGGTTCACTACCATGCTCTGCTCAAGAGTTGTCGGATCAGGGTTTGCTCACCGAGTTCTGTGCAGCCTGGAGGTCCCTTGGTCTGCACAGAGCACAGCACAAGGCAGCACGAGCCACTCTGAACGTACGAGGGAAGCAGATCAGCTGAGGAACTGGGGTGTGATTTTGCCAGGGGTCTTTGCAGAGTGAGGAAAGCAACATACCCAAATCTTGAGCTCTTTAATGCCAAAAGCCCTAGAAGGATGTTCAGAAAAAGGTGTGCTGGTTGAAACACAGTTGACAAGTCAAAAAGGAAAACAATGAGGACAAAAATGCACTCTGAGTGGAGCACGCAAATACATGCAAATACATGCAAATCTCTGGCCAATACTAAATTAAGGGGAGTGTCTGACAGGACGAGCAGCAGGGCATCATCCACAGAGACATTGACGAACTTGAACAGAAACCTCATGAAATTTGGTAAAGAGCAGGGCGAAAGGTCTGCCCCCAGGCAGAATAACACCATGCTCAGCACAGGCTCTCTCGTGAAGGGCCTGGGCTTGCAACAGGAGCCAGGCTGACCATGTGCCACAACATGTTCACGCTGCAAACCTGGCCAGCAGATACTGGACTCCTTCAGGAGTGTGGTCAGCAGATCAAAGGAAGTTATTTTCCTCTTTTTCAGGCAGCACCTCAAATACTGTGATCTGCCATGAGAGCTGAGCCCTGGGAGCTCAGGAGGAGCTGAAAAAAAGGAGCTTGTTAAAAATCAAATTCCTGGTGAGAGGAGGTGCAACAAGTGCAGAGGGGAAATACAGAGGGACCTCCCAGCCTGGGCAGTGGTGAATCCTTAGGTCAGCTTGAGCTGTCCTCTTTAACCTCTCACAGAGGTTTTGGTAACTCCTCTGGTTTCAATACATCGATTGCCAGGGGAGGCTGAATGACCTGGGCTTGGAGCTAGGCTGGGCTGTCCTTCATGGTGGAGAGGGATACGTGTAAATGACTAAATGCTGGCAAAACCCACAAGCTTGCCTGTGTGTCCTCTCCCAAGTCCTCTACCTGCTTCTCCAGCCCCTGTCACCCTGGTTCCTAATTGCACCTCCACAAAGCAGGGACTCTCCCCACCAAACATCCCCCCATCTCCCACCCCCTGCCATCCCCACACACTCTGGGTTCCCTGGTTCCTGTCTCACAGTCAGCCGATACATGCTAACACCAGGCAAGAGACACAGGGCAAACACTCCACAAACTGCACATGCTGACCCTCAAGCAACTGTGATGTTATGTCTGCATTAGGGTGTTTGTGCAGCTAGTACAACTTTTTCCCCTTTTTTTTTTTTAAGTTCTTGATATATAGAAACAATAGGGACTTTTGTGTTAAGAGACCATCTGAAAACAACCTCATCCTTTCAGTAAGAGGAGCAAGGAGGGGAAATATTTTTTTAAAAATCCCCTAAACAAGAACTGAAAAGAAAATGAGACCAAGCTTTTCTGGGATTCCCAGGTAGACGACAGAGCTGTACTGCTGCACACAGTGAGCCTTTCCAAAGTACTTAATCACACTGAAATCTTTGAGTCAAGAATAAAGACCAGGACTAGCATCTGGATTTCATCTCCTCTCCAAAATGAGCAGGAATTCTCAATCAGAGAAAAACCAGAGCCAAACAGATCCCACTTTCCTCTGGAGAGAGAAGGCCCCTTCTCTGCCTATCCCTGCAGCGCTTTCTGAGAAACAAGAGCATACACACAGCATCCCCACTGGAGTTTTGCAGTTTCCTACCATCTCATTTGAATCCAGCGGTACCCACCAGCATCAAAACTGGTGCTGAAAGGGAGGGAGAACACATGCAGCTGGTGCAGAAAGGGTAGGAAGGGACCAGGACATGCCTCTGGGAAGCCACAAGCTGCTGGAGAGACTCACACTTGCCATAGACTCCCCTCTCATGAGTCCCAGCTTAAACACAGCTTTAGCAGTCGGCAGCGCTGCCCTCTCCCTGCTGCACTTCCAGCTCTTCAGGAAGGATAAGTCCTGGAAATACAAGCCAGATGCGTGAGTGCTGCAAGTCAGTAAGGATCTCACGAGAACCAGCGCATAAGCAAACAGTGCAAGCTGAGTTTCTCTGCGTGAGAAGGCAGGAAGAGCAGGTTCTTAACCACCCTTATGATCCTCATGTACTTCACAAGCAAAGCAATGGAGAGGCTGACAAAAGGAGAAAAAGCAGCTCGACAAACAGCCCTTGCCATGTCCTGGTGCAAGAAAAAAAAGAGGGTCATTGCTGATTGTGCAACTACAGATGTAGGCTCATAGATCTGCCTTGGTCTCAGGGATAACAGCATTTCTTCGTAATGACTTCCCTTTCTTCTGAATGGCCCTGGGAGCTCATGTGAAACAACCCTTTTCTTGTGCAAGAATACAAGAAAGTGTTTGCTTTCCTCACCAGAAAGTGGAGGAGCAGCATGCAGGGAGGAAGAAATTCAGTCTTCTGGAGGTTTTTTTTTCTGTCCTTTTCTTTTTCCCTGCTCATCGTTCGCTGCTGGTTTACTTTGGAAATTCCCCAGTGTTCAAATCCTTTCAAGAAATGGTGTTTTCATGCTCTTGCACAATTCCCTTTGGAGCTGTTCTGGTTTTATCCTTAACCACTTTCCCACACAGTGATCGCTGTAAATGGCTCCTTTCTTCCTTCAAAATTTTACACCCTTTCCTCTAGGGACATGCTGATATTATAGTCCCAGAATTTACTCAGCTGGAATGTGGGGTAAAAATTGCAAATATTCAACTGTTGCTCATTCATGAGAATGAGCAATGGGAATGGAAAAAAACCCTGCCTCCCCACATTCAGAATTGGAATATTAATCTTTATTGATGTTAAATATGTAGTGTAAGAATACCTGAGCTGAGCTGGATGAGTGCTACATATTTTCAAGAGAATAAGCTGTCTTCAGAATTTCATGCATGTCCTTCCCTTCTTTTCTAAATTGCATATTTAATTTTAAGACCTTTATTTGCACAACAGCTGGTTAGGTTTCTTGCCATATCGGAGTAAGGTATTTTCACCTTATCAAATTGGAAAATGCAACTAAGTTATTATCAGCAATAAATTCTAGACAGTTGCAATTTTCATAAGCAAGTCTTTTTTTTTTCCTCCCTTTTTTTATATCCAAAATCTGGATTAGCTACTCATACCAGCACTTAGGCTGGTGAATACTGGCTGGAATGCTATGGATAGTACTACACAATTGCCAAGACAATGCTGGCACATGCCCAAAAACATCTGAGCTGATAAATATGTGTAAGAACCTATACGCCTGTTAACCACAGGTAGTACCAATGGAAAAAGCAGAGACATGGAAAACAGAAATATTTAGAGCAGTAAAATAATACAGCTTGGTGCTTTCCACCTCCTGCAAATCCTGTGAGAGCTCTTGGGAAATGGGACAGTGCAACAGCAAACATTAAAAACTACAGTCCTGAGCAAGGCTCCTACTGGGAAAAGAAGTCTTGTCAAAGTCCCAACAATGACATAGTCCCTTTCCAAATCATGTGGCAGTAGCTGTACAAGCACTGTATATTTCATCTTTGCTTTAATTTACTTCTGCTTTATTCACCATAAGCCTTCTCTAGATTCAAACCCTAAGCTAGTAATGCACAGACTTCCACAGAAGTCATCAAAAGAAAGGTGGGAAAAGGTTGAATCAAGAAAACCTTGAGATGTTCTCTTTCTTTTTTTCCCATAAAAAGCAGAGCTACTGGCAGATGGGAGCAACAGCATTTAACAAAGAAAAACAAACCCGTTTCTACATGGTGTATCAGGGTCAGGGTAGAAAGGCCGTAAAGTAAATAATGCACACAGAAACATCTGGGGTTTGTCTGCTACAGATTTAAAGACTTCCAGCAGTGACTGCTCAGGGTGTATTATTCTAATAAAAATTAATTTGAAAGCTTTTGTAGCACACAAAGAGGATCTTGGAGTGTATCTCCAGAGCTTCATGCTAGCAGCCAGAATATTGCTGAAACAAAAAGGAAATGGACTTGGTCCTTCAGCCTCAAATATCCTCTCTGGAAATCAAGAAGACAAAATCCAACTCCAGACGCCACAGCCCTAGGGCTAATTGCATCTTGGCTTCCTTTCTGGCCTTCTTTTCCTTCCCTGTCTGCACCAGCAGCTTTCACAATACTTCCACTTTTAGTACTTAGTTCAGGCAGTGTTTTGGATGCTGTACACCAGTAGTGACCAACCTTTCTGTCACTTCAGGCCCCAGGATGAATTACAGGGGGTTGAGATCCACAGTTCTCCCCTCAGGTGACTGCCAATGCTCCCATCACATAGGCAGCATCTGTCCTCCTCCATGCTGCTTTCCTGAGATCCACATCAGGTACACACAACCTTCTCAGCTGGCAATCCTTGGTACAGCCTCTTGAGTGCCCTCTGGGTTGCCCAAAAGCATGGGAAGTGCCTTATTATTAAAATTTCATCTCTCTTTTTTCTTGGCCAGTTGGTGCCTGGGGCCACTCTCTCCCTGGTAACTCACTCCTGGCCATGCGTCTGCCATGGGGGCATTTCCCTTATTTCAGCAGCTCTGCCCAGCATCCATCACCTCCTGGAATGAGGAAACAGTCCTTCAAACCCAGGAAGCCATCACCAAGGGGTACCCCAAGTCCAAAAGAAACATTTCTGGACTCAACCCCCAGCAGGTCCTTTGCTCCTGCCAAAAGGCAATCATCACTTCTCTTTCCTTCCTTTGGCTTTTCCCACTCTCCACAGCTAAGAAGAGACAAGTGATACTCAGTCCCTGGATGTCAGTCTCTATTTTCATGTCAACTGCTAAAATGGTGCCACTTATTAGTCTCAGAGCCATGTCGGACTTCCCCTCTTCTACTTCCTCCTCAAGGTCTGACATTTGGTGCAGAGCAAGCCCAGTCTCTCGGCAGACTATACACGTTTTATATTTCTTTGCCTGACACTGAAATTCAGTCAGCCTGAACAGGGTTGGACACACATATAAACACACACATATTAGTGGCCAAGATTGCCCAACACAGTGTTTTGGAGGCTTGTTTATTCAAGGCCAAACAAACACCCATTTTGAAAACATAAATTCAGTAAAAGCAAAAGTGCTTATTTCAGAAAACTTCTCTGCTCTCCAGACATGGCTTAGAAAAAATATTTAAAAAAACAACTGAGAGAGTTCAACATTCAAATGTAAAGGCATTTAGTGTGGCACTGTCCTCGTTTCATGGTCATAAATACTGTTTCGTCTGAAGAATATTTGTCTCTTTTGCTTGCATTCAGTTTCCACCATTTCTATACAATAGGCTTAGATGTTGACTGTATTTATATAAGAGCACAAAAACAGACAGGGGGGTCAAACTGAGTGCCCCATAGCTCAGTATCTCGCCTCTGGCAGCAGCCAGCAGTGGATGCTCAGGGAAGACTATAGCAGGAAGAATATAGTAATAAATGTAGTGATTTTTCCCTTAAATGCTCTCCCAGCCTCCAAATACTTGCGACTCAGAAACTTCCTGAGTCACAAGTGCGGTCTTTGATAATTTGATAACTTGATAATTTAGTTTCATGAATTTCTCTAATTTTGACCACCTTCTGATTTACTGGATGCTGAAGGTTTTCAGAGCAAAACACTGAACACATACAAACTTATTGTTTATTTGAAAATAACAGGCCCAACTCACTATTAGGAATGTGTTGGCGAGTTTGCCAGCACCAACGGTCATGTTCCAGTGCCTGTGGACCCACCTGGTTACGCTTGAATCTACAGAGAAACAGGCCACATCTTCACTGTGCTGCATCCCTTCAGGCTCTTCACCCTTGGGCCCTTAGGCTGCTGTTATTCCAGCAGTGGAGTAACAGCGGTGAGTCTCCACTTCAGAAAAACAGGACTTGTCAAAGTAGCTGTATTTAACGTGAAAGAAACACTGTCTCTTCACCATTTGAGAGGAGACTCTGCTGTCAGGCCTGTCACCTATTGCTGCACCTCCTGTGAATCCAGGGCAATAAAATTACCAAGAAAAAGCCACTCTCAAAGCACCACTAAGACTTCTACGGAAACCCACTGCTAATCATCTCCCCTTTAACAACCTCCTGTCTGTAGCATCTTGAAGGGAGAAGCCCATGCACGGACTTGGAATAAAGGCTTTGGGAATGTTACTCTAAATGAGCAATCAGGGAGAAAGAAACCCGCTGAGACTGAAAGAGCTGCCTGTACTGTGAAGGACATTTTAGGCAACTGAGCCAACTTCTAGGGGCTTTTCTGAGAAACAAGTGGAAGTACAGTCACAGCCCAGCACGAGTCCTGGAATACGAACTAAAAAGACATTGATAAGAAGAAAGAAAAAAAGGTTTACTCATCTGAATCACTTATTCATCTGAAAACAGATGCTTTATCTGTTCAACCATAACCCTGCACCTACACTCAATGTTTAACTTATGCCTCGTGGATGTGTTGTCCAGTTAAATGGGATCTCCTGATAAACTCAGAACCATCTCAAATCACAGCTTACAAATGATAAACTTCATTTCCTATGACTCACTAGAAACCCAAAAGCAAATTCCTATCACAGTTATATTTATGTTGATAAAGGTGCTAACTGCTGAACTGCCAATCACAACAGAGGCAGTGACAACATATCTATCTCACTGAAAGCACATGATGGACTGGAAATCATTTCCAACATAGAACATAACAGAGATTAAAATTTAGGTCAGACTATAGTTAAGAGCCACTACCCATAATAGCCAGCTTCCACATGACATTAAAGACATGAAACTTGCTTTTGAGTCCAAGCGGTTCCATTGGTGGTTCTAGATATGGTGAGAGACATGAGACATGAATACTAAAGGTTGAAAAGTAGAACACATTTCTGGGAAACAGAGAGGAGTTTAAAAAAAAAAAGAAAAGATACAGGCTTGAAAACAAAGTTAATTAGTGAAACTGGGAACACTGCCCTCTCCTTGAACCTCTGTGCAATTCTAAATGCAATTTGATAGCAAGGTCCTTTATAAGGATGCAACGAACTTAATCTTTGTTTACATAGGAGAGTAGCTCTGTCACAAGAAAAATGAGTGGGTGTTGAGGTTATGTTGTGTTAACCCTTGGTGTACTAGGGGAAAATAGTTATGGTGTGTTCTTTCCTCTCTAGCAGTGATAGCCCTAATCCTTTTGACTTGGGTGGTTCCCCCCCAGGGCATTGGGGGCTGCTCTGCAGGCACAGTACAACTCTGGTTCCAGTTACACTTCCAGTCTACTGTGGTGCCCAGCTTGGTGCTGGCATGCACACCATCCACACTTAGTGCAGGAAATACAACTTAGATGGAGCCATAAAGCTCTGGTTGAGAACGTCTCCACTGTCCCAGCCTAAAAGCCACTTGGGCCTACCCCTCACCTCCCTAGGCTGGCACTTATCCTTGGGGCACTCCAGTCCCCCAGGCAAAGGACCACGCAGGGAAGAGACCTAGTAGAAGCCCTTGCTTTACCTTGGCATCCCCTTTGAACTCCACACTTACTACATGGATTGAATTCTCATTCTCAGAGCCCTACTCTTGACTCTAAACGTAGACTGGGCTCTAAGCCAGGATCTCAGCCACATCCCCAGGTCACATAGTGTTGAGGGAACCCTACTAACAGCCTTCCAAGTATTTTGGCAACCACTTCTGAGTGCCTCTCTCTCACTGTACATCTAGGATTTTTCTTTCTTAGACTCCTAACTCTGACTCTGTGCCTGCACCAAGTCTTATGCAATGGCATACACCACAAAACTTGGTAAAGTTTAGGTGCAGATGGACCCAACAGTCCCCAATGGCAGGGCTACTGCTGTTCTTTAGTAATGCTTTGATGAGTACTCTGCACTATCAAGCGGGCTGTATTATGAGAAAAATCTATGCATCATCCTTCAGTGCCTCAGTGCATTTAGAAACCAAAATTCAATTTAGTTAATTGATTGTGAGATGAGGACACCTACAGGAAGAGGGCTAAGAGATCTTCCTCAGGCTGTTCCTTAAGGATTGCTTCAATAACATTGTTGATGTTACATCATCTTGTCCTTGTTCTGCAGAGAACAGCTGGTAGGTCTGGAGAAGATGACTGATACTGCTCTAGGTCCAGCCATAGCTCTTCTGGAATTGATGGTGTTGATTTTTTAACTCCTCCTGCTGACCAACACTCAGAAACCTGTGCATTGTTCTGGCTATGCCTTTCTGTGTACAAAGAATTTCACAAAGTGATCCTGGACACTGCATCCAGCCAACAGGAGCTAACAATTTCCTTGATCTCAGTCCTAATGGTTTTCTAGACAATCCTAGCCCCAAAGCCTACCTAAGCACCTGGACTGAATCACGCCATCAGACTTCCTCATCTGTGTGTTTCTACTTGCCTCTTAAATCAGCCCGTTTCTCTTACCTCTGTCTTTCATGCACAACAGCACTAGGCAGAGTCTCTCCTACCCAAGCACAATAAATGCTGTCCTCTGTTCTTCAAATATATATGAAGCTACAGCAGTGTCTGGTGCTCAGGTAACTATCTCAGGTGAAGGCAGCAGAATGCAACAACCCAGTAGCAGAATCCCAGTTTGCCTCATTGTACACAGGACATTCACATAACCTTGCTATCCTTAGCAAAGCAGAGGCAGGATTAAGTCTAAAACCAAGGAGGAAATCTTCCTCACTCCATCTGTCAGACAACACTTACACAGCTCTCTTTCCACAGTCAAAAAGCTAACACAACTAAGAGAAGATTAAAATGCAGTGTGCATATCAAAAAGGCACTGTATTCCTCTCTGTAGAAGTCTTAGAAAGACATAGCACAGTTACATCACAGACAGACAGGGAAGAAAATTCAAATATACTTTTAAAGTCAGACAATAAAAAAAAAAAATTGTCTTTACATAGAAGTCGTTTTCTGTATCTGTGAACTTTTTACTCTTCCTTTTATGATTATTTCCAAAACTAAAAGTAAAACAAAGCAAAGGTATTATGCCTCAAGCATATCCTTTTATCTAAGGAAATGAGCAAGTTGATAAATAGCACTGATTTCAGGATCATTTATTGATTGACCTTACTTTTGATTCCTCAGAGCATACTGTATGGCTTGCTGTTTCATCAGCTGCAGAAGAATTAATGTAAATAAGAATTAGAGGTTGATAGAAAAATAGAAGTCCAGAAGAGCTCTTTTGAAGGTGTTTATCATATAGTCACCTGAGTGCCAGAGTAATCGTCCAGTGATTAATGTTTCTCCTCATCACACTCCTGTGAAGTAGGAAAGCCTTCATTACAGAAAGGGGAAATTAAGGCTCTAAAAAGCTACATGACTAGTGGCAATCCACCAAAGCATTTAAATACATACTTACTGCCTTCTGTGAAGTTCCTTACATACTTAAGTTAGGCACAAGCTTAAACACTCTGTGAATCCCTTGGTCACAGAAAGCTGACATGCCCTTAGAGATGTTCAGACAAGGTGCAAAGTGTCAGGCAGTCAAAGGAAGCGCATTTGTTTCCATGCAAACTAGAGGACATAAATATTGGCAGGATGAAATTGAGCTGACCGTTTTGTCTACAAGTCGTCTACAGCTTTGGGGAACAGCATTTCAATAACTTTAAACTAACATTACCTTTGATACCTAAGGTTGCCAACGTCTGTTTCTCCTCTATTATGGCTTGTTCAGCAATTCCTGAACTTCTGAATGTGAAGGATAAGAGAACAGGATATGAAGACACGGGGTACCTGCCCACACAACCTGAACTCTATCCTCCTAGAATGATAGCCCAGTCCAAGCACAATTCCTACTGTCACTCTGTCTCTGAGCTTCCTAGAACAGGAGCTGTCGATAGCTAACAGCCATATATTTATACTGCACAACAGAAATAACACTGCACATGGCACTCATCTGAGTCCCTTCATCTTTATGCAATAAACTGTATTTATTTTAACCAACAGTGATCCTACAAATTACATTCATTTCCCATCAAAGTAGGAATAAAAATTTATGTTTTCCCTCAGGCAAACATTTTACTTATTCTCCAAACTTGAATGATTTTAAAGGCACCTTTTGTGACATTCACTATCCAATATTTCATATTCAGATGCAAGATGCAGAACAGAACAATGTGGTGTTCCATTTTTACAATATTCCTGTAAGCCCTTAGATACCAACCTGCACCTGATATAATCCCACTGGCCTCCCTACATTTAGTACAAGTTGACACTCAATGAAGAACTGCAGGGTTTATTTTAAATCTGGTCTCATGCTACAAAACAAAATTCAACCTGGGAAATCTGGCAATTGAGAACTACTTGTGGATAAGATGAATTGTTGGTTACCTGCTCCAGCTACCTCTGTGTCATTGCTTTCACACATGGCAGGCATGAGCCTGGTGTCCCTGGCAGACAGTTTGCTTTAGGTTGGCTCTAGCACCAAAGGGCGCAAAGGTCACGTCCTACTGGGTCCCAAATTTTTCTTCTGGGTCTCATTTCACAGTTACATTCAGTACTGCTGGAAATGCACCAAGAAATTTAGTTCAAGATAAGAACAGCCTGTTCCAAGACAGTTTCTCTCATCTCAACATCTCAAATGCTCTTGAATGCTTGGCTCTGCATCCAAAGCAGAAACTCTTAATTCCATTCTAACGTTATGAAAGTACTAGTCTCATATGACCGTGAAATTTTATCATGAAAATTTTGCTGAGAGACTTGGGCACTTGGGGAAAAAAAAAAAGGCAAATAATGGATAATGTGAAATCTGATGCATTCAAAGTGGTGTCACATGACCACTGTTAGAAAAGCAGCTTCAAAATGTAATTTCTGTTGTAGTGCAATGAAACACATCCATCTTCCATTTTCAGGGAACAAGAAAGTGTCAGCTTCTGAAAACAAATTAAAGATCATATCAATCCAAACTATCTTCAGAAATGTATTTGGCTGAATAAAAATGTCCAGGCCATTTCTATAAACATCTTCATGCAAATATGTGGTCTCCCACACAGATAGTTATGTCAAATAAATAAAAGAGAGTGAGAAATAAACCTGTGTAAAGCTTTGAAAGGTGAATCAATACCAGTTCTGAAATGCAGTGCTGAGTTTCCTAGAGGAGCAGATGAGGGGAGACAGAGTCAAATCAACTGTATCCATCTCACAAACTCAAAAGGATTGAGAGTCCAAGCTCAAAGATAATACTCAAACTTACCAAGCAATTATCTATGACAGATGTTCGTTTCTAGGTCAAATACACATATACTCCCAATATTTCACTGGAATTCTCGTAGTAACTGAATCTATATTCTTCTAGTAGAAAGATGTCTCAGAATGCAGAGAATCTGCTCATAGTCCTGTCCATGCATCCTTTCAACTGATCATCAGTAATGCCAACTTCCATGATTTTATTGCAAGATGTGCAACATAAACTTTCTCTTAGGGATGCTGCACATAATTTAAGAAAAATCCAGAATCAACAGCTTCTTAAAAAGACCTCATAAACGCTCACCTGACTTGGAGCAGTCAGATCGGGCAGTATCAAATCAGAGTCAAAAGTGTCTCTCCTTCAGATATCGGGGAGCCTAGACCCAAATCACAGTGGTGTAGATCAGTGTAAGCAAACAAATTCCAGGAGGAATGTCAAGGCTCCCCTTCCTAAAGCTGCTCAATAGCAGATGCTTTTACTTAAGGAAACTTCTGTCAGAGAATACTTAGCTTCCTTATTCCTTATGTTGAAAGGTTCACAGGCAAATCGTTTTGAAGACAATGATCTCCCCCTACTGAGGTCAACTCAGGTTCTTCCACTGGCTTCTGCAGACGCAGAGCCCTGTCCAGTATTTGCAGAAGCTTCTTACGTGAGTCTCAAGAAATAATTCCTTTCTACCTCAGGGGATCTTTTTTATTTATTTTTTTTTCTATTGTTTTCCGAGGTTCTATAACTGATCCTCCTTCATGAGCTCTCTGCAATTTCCCATTCATGCATACTTCATCTTGCTTGTCAGGCTGAAGCACCCAATACCCAAAGCTTTTGACTGTCACCTCCTGGTCACTCACCCCAGCAATTTACATTGATTTCTTTCATCTTGACTGCCAGGAGCTAAAAACTGCATGTTCTAAGAGCAAATGCTTCACATGGGTAAATGACTGCAGAATCAGAAAGGATAAAGATAAAAGTCTGTTGGCAGACAGCCATTAGTGGGAGAGACATTCTGCTTCCCCAATACTGCTTTCAAAAGGAAAGAGGAGATTATTAAAGGTACCATTAAATATATGCACTGCTCTTTAAGAACAGCAGTATCTGGTTCTAACTGGAAGGATAAAAATAACATGAAATACTGTATCAGTCACAAAACCAACCAGCTACAGCTTACTCCATCCATATTACGGCTCTGAACTGCCTCCCTTTCTAAGGCTCTTATTCATTCTTTATTATATTTCACTTTATTAAGCAGCTTAGAGCTGCATTCTCTTGTTTAGGGCTTTTTGGAATACTGGGGTTATAAAAGGACCTGGACGTTAAACTAATCCAAGGACATCTTGCCATGGTGATGGCTATATAGGATCCTTGGGAAAATTCACCTACAACACATCCTGTAGATAGAGAAGCTGCCTTTCAGGCACACAGAAAGAGCAATCACATTTGTAGGTACCCAGCACAGCGCAGCAAGGAATGTCACTGTCTCCTGTGTTGACGGACAGATGCTTCTCCACCACACTGTTGGATATCATGCAGTTATGGAAGACCCTAGGAAATGTGTGGGAACACAAAGAGACATTTGTTCTAATGAGGACAATGACTACCTGACATGCGTCAGATTGTCTCTGTAAGGCTCAGACTCTACAGCTGGAAATGCACAGAATTTAGAGGCCAATTTGGGGCTCTGCAACAAAATCCCCGGTCAGAAGAGCATTTCACAGGGACCCCACTCCTCCCTTAGTGTTACATGGTGCACTATGCACATCCAGTTGTATGGCGGAGGTGCAGCCAAAGGCAATCCTCCTTCTTCACAAAGCCCACATCTAGCCCTGAGTATAGAACTGCAACTCAAGTAAGAAAAGGTGACATTGTGGTCAATGGCATTTTGCAGAAACCTGGGGACCTGAGAAACAGGAATGTCAATTTGGCAAAGTGTAAGTAGCAAGCAGAGCTCTAACTGCACGCTTCAGGTATTAGTCAATGCCAAGCAATTCATGGTTATCTTACTGCATCAAGATCTTGCTTTATAAATATGGGGAAATATCTATAAACAAAATGAAACCATAGTTACCAGGTTGAAGTGCCATTTCCTTCCAAATAACAAGAAAATCTTCTTGCAAATGGAACAAAGTGTTTTTCCCCCCAGACTAACTTTGCTAAATTAAAAATCAGGATATGGATCAGCAACTAGAAAGGAAAACGGTACATTAAATGTTGCTTTACTTCTTGAAGCCCAAACCCCAGACATCAACCCCTGTATTAATAAAGCAAACCTCAGAAAGTAGTTTCTGTAGTAATGCTCACCATATTCAAACTTCCTCAGATACTGAATTCAAGAGTTGCTTTAGCTCCCTGCATAATGCATGATGTTTATACACTGTGCCACCAGTACTTGTATTTTATCCCAAGTGTTGAAATGTTGCCTCAAGCTCCTGGATTCATGTAATTATGCAGGAAAGCCAGTTTTAATTAAAAACAAATTTCTAGCACTTCATATTGAGAAGAAAATCTTCAAAATGGGACTGGTAAAGATGCAAAACTCAAAGTACACATAAAAAGGCACAAAATACACTGCTTATTAAATCAGACAAGACTGTGGGAGGCAAGCTGGAGTTGGGACTACTGATACCATGCTCCAATGCAGCATCTTAAGAAATCTCTCTTAGCAGAAGCTAGGCAAAAACAAATTTGCAGAAATTATTAGGAGAAATTAATGCATATACCCAATAGAAATTAATTGATATGTAAAAAACCTGTGTCTTCTTTCTTTCCCTCTTGTATATGATGCAAGACTTCGAAGAATACTTTCCCCTGCAGAGCTGTCCTATTGCTTTCCATCAACCCCTGGAGATTACACATCTCAGCACCACTATCCTCTGGTTCTGGGTCTTTTCAAATGAAGAGTTACTGCAATTTTTACTTTATATTAAAAGACAAAGAAAATGCTCTCTGATCTAATAAAAGAGCTGCAACGTAAGAGCAATATTTCTGTGAAGTCTTCCATTTCTGTCTGAGAGTGTCCCGGCATCAGTAGTGCACAAGTGCAGTAGTCTCATATTTCTTAAGGATGAATTTTTATAATCCCAAAAGGACTCCCCAGGAAGTCCTATCCTTTGAGAATCTATTAGTTTTCTGTAAGATCCTGCTACTAGATATGTATTTATTTACCCTGAGAGAGAAGTTTAATATTTAAAATTTTTTGTCCTGGCTAAATAAATTAAACGTACAATAGACTGCTCAAAAAGCAGTACACTAAAAGTAGGCAGACATGTGGATACATTGCCCTGCAATGGTTAAACTTACCAGAAGAGAAGCCGTTACACACAATGAGTGGGTTAATGTTTTCTCAGACTACAAAGGAAGTCTCATCTTTATCCATGTGAAACTTGGATAGTTTCTTAACAGGTCTGTGCATGTTAGGGACAATATAATGTTGATGTCTGCATGAGCTTTGGAAAGAGAAGTTGCTTCAGTTGGACCAGAAAAATTATCACAGTTCCGAAAATTCCCCTTTTCTTCTCACCTACATGACTCCAGGCTCTGTTCCAGCTGAATTCTCATTAACTGGTAGTCTGGTTTTGCTCCCGTCACAGCTGAACAGACTATATGTTTTCTAATCATTTCATCCATCCCTGACGTATCAACACCCAAACAATTCTCCAGCCAAAAGAAAACATTTGACAGAGTTCTTCACTGTTACAACACTTTAACCTGTTCTTACATGAAGAGATTAAATTAATCCTGCACAGGCAACAAGGTCTATCTAATTTATCAGAAACTTATGCTGTTAAACTAGATTATTTCTAATTTATCTTTTTCTCTCAGATTCATTGATTAACATAACCAGGTTAAAGTTACAGCAACTTGTTCCCAGCTTGGAGTTGTTTGCTGCATCTGAGTCAGACTCCAAGAGAAGCCAGAGTGCCCAAAAGCTTGGCTGTTTCTCCCTCTGATATCCATTGGCTTCATAAAAGATGGCATCTTTCGCTACAAACACTGCTTCGTTTTACAGTGGGTAACCCATTTACTAAAGTGTTGATATAAAACTCTTCCTGTACTCAAACTTCCCACTGAAGTCTGTAAAATGCAGTGGGGGCCCCATAGGATTTAATTCAAAGTTTTTTAGTACTACTTTCAGAAAAGAAGGCTGTATGAGCTCCAGAGACAATACTGCGAGCACCAGAACCACGCAAGTCTGGTTTCTTACATATCCCAGATGTTTAACCTGAGGAGCAGTAATGGTGCAAGCTGCCATCGGAGCATTTAGTGAGTCTCTTTTCCAAGTGGATTTTCTGGTGCTGAATGTTGCATTAGCTCCCTCTACTATGCACAAATTGCTTGTGCTCTACTGAGTCATTCATCTTTATGGCAATTGTATGAACTTAATTACCTCTGTAGAGTTTGAGTGAAACTGTAATGCTGTAGTGACTACACCAAGGTGACAGAATGCTGGCTTACCTCTGAAGCTACCTAGGAGAAGTGATAGTATGGCAGAACTTAGTCACTTCAGCTGTGTACTTCTTTGCCAAACAGAAACCTCTCTCACAATGAATGATAAAAACACAGAGCAAGCACCAAAGCAGATTACTGAATGGAATTCATACTTTCAGAAAACAGCTCAACCTCCCACTGTCTCAGGAATATTTCTCTCAGGAAAAACATACCAACAAACCAAAAAAGCCCTTCTTGTTGCCCTGGCTTAAAGGCAGATATAATTTGGGAGAAAGGGAAAAAGGAAACCTAGGTAAGTTGGCCCCTATCTCTCCATCTGCAAAATGGGAAAAAATACATATACAACCCTGATGTATACATTTGAAAATGTTGTATGTACAAGTGATAATGGACCTATACCATTGATTTCAGTAGGTTCCAAAACAGACCTATAAATATAAATAGACTGTCATTCCACAGTTGTCCTCAGCAGTTCCCCTAGTTCTTAAAATAATTTGATAAATTTCTCCCATGCAGCTATTTTATTAACGTGCACAAGTGTTACTGAGCCATCCCTACCAAGCACCTCCACTGTTCTGTTTCTACTTCTTCACACAGTCACTTATTTCTTGCTGTTTTCTTACCCCAATTCTACGACCCACTGAAAATACATCAGGTCTACTGTTTCCTTAACTTCAGGAAAACATATCCATAAGTTTTATAGCTAAGTAATACATTGCAGAAGCTTTCCCATCAAGTCGCAACAGATTTTTCTGGAGCTAAAATAGCTCTTTATCCCCACCTGGAGGAGGGACCGACCCTTCAAAGAAAAGTGTTCACTCACTGCCAGAGACAGTCTGCATCTGAAAATGCACTTTTAAAACATGGCCAGCATCCCACCCAGGACACGTGTTTCAAATATGTATATGCATCACAGCAAATACAGCTCAAATAGTTCTATTCAATCACAGGTTTATAGATGTTAAAGAACTCTTCTGTCATCTGCTACCAGCTTGCTACATTCAAAATACTGGACATTTGTTTTTAAAAAAATCATATGTAATATAGAAAAGGAAAGGAATAAGCAAATTAATCTACTGGCAGAATTCCAAATGGGGCTGTCTGAAACCTGTTAATTTGTCTTTTCAGCAGTCAGGAACTGGATTGCTCTACTGCCCCTGGAGCTGCTGCCTTCCCTCCTCTACTCACCACCGAGACCAAAAAGCAGTTTTGAGATCCAGTTTGGGAAAAGCAGACTGGAGTGGAAGCAAATGTCAATACCAAGAAATAATGTACCATTTTCAATTCTGATCCTGTAAACTTTTATGTAAGTATTGAATCATTTTACACTGGTAAATAATCCTATTAAACTGGGTGAATAAAGTCACCTGGCAGGGTCAGAGCTGATGTTACAAAAGGATTTCCTTTGTCATTCTCTCTAACACAATTTTTTATGCTTTGTTTCGATGTTAATGACAGCAGTGGAGTATGAGGCCACATCATTTTGTTTGACCTCCTACACAACCTAAACCAGATCATTTCACTCAATTTTTCCTGCACCTCCTTGCATAAAACAATCAAAATGATCAAGAAAATCTACATTTTACCCACACTGATCTTTTCTGACAAATCCAGTAGATCTTGTCACAAAACCAAATTTGGCTAAGCAAGATTATTTTCTGTAATAATGTTTACTGGTGTTAATTATACAGCTGTCTTTGGTATTTTATAAAATTAATTATTGTTTTCTAGACCTCTGAGTGGAATTCTCTCTCTGAATACTGGCACAACATAAGCATTCCTCCAGTTTTATGGAATTTCCCCAAAATTCCCAATTTTTAAAAAAAATGAGCAGCACATAGCTTTTCTGCCCATCTATTTTTGCATTATTAGCAATTTTAATTTTACTTCCTGTATTTACCAGTGGGATATTACCATCATAAGGATTTCTTTTGCTCTCCTCATACAGTGAGAAGTGATTATCCTTACCTCTACGACCACCTATTTTTCCTGGTGAGTTCAGCTTCCCTTATCAATACTCTTAACTTGAAACATGTCGGTAGTGTTTCCTATGCCTCAATTGATGTATGCAGCTCTCATTTCTAACAGTCTCACGTCATAGCTGCCTCCTTTTCTGATGTAGTTTTCTGGCCATTTAATACACTTCTATTTGAAACCTCCTACTCTTCCTCCATAGTATTGTGATGTTCTTCTAGTACACTGTTTCCAAATTCACCCATAGTTTGGATGGAAAATGTCCTTTTGAACAGTCAGGAAGTACGTATTATCAACGAGGTCTGTCTGTGCCCACATCACTTTTAATTTGCTCACAAGACGCTCTCTCCAAGCACCAGTATCTGAGCGAATGATGGCTTCAGCTTCACCACCACCCAACCCCAAGCTGCCGTGGGCTTGTCTGACCGCCGTCCCTCTTGCCTGGAGATACCGTTCATTTTTAACAGCTCTCCAGATATGTCCGCAAAAGAAATCCCCCACACAGATTCTCGGGAAGGAGCTGAAACTACCCGGGCCGCGGGTAGGGCCCTCCCTCAGCGCCGCCATGTTGGAGGGGGAAAGGCGCCGGGCCCGTCACCATGGCAACAGCGCCATGCCCCACGCCCCCCCCCCCCGGCGCGGTGGCGTCACGGCGGCGCGCCGGACGCGAGTGGTGACGCGAAAGGGCCGCGCCGGTGGCCGTGAGGGAGCCGGTGCCGCGATCCTGCCCTGAAGCATTAACGGCCGCTTCCGCTCCTCTTCCTGCAGCGCGGCCCGGCGAGGCGCGGCCCCGCCGTCGTGGGGAGCAGGCGGCATGGCCGGCCCGCACCTGCAGCAGCCCAGCTTCCTGCTGGTGGGTGGGGAGCGGGGAGGCGGCGCACCGAGCCGCGGGGCCGGGGCGGGCGGGCGGGCATTACGAATTTCTGGCTAACGGCCGGCTCTGTTGAAGTCGGTCGGTGTAACGTCAGCCGTGTTAACAGAAATGCGTCATCAGGGCGTACTTAGAGCGGCGTAATTAGGGAATTCTATACGCCGTGGCCGTGATGAGTACTGTCCTTTCTGGCAGCGGTGATCTGGTTTCCCTTCTGGTTTGTAACAGGCCACGCTGAAGGCAGACTGTGTAAACAAACCGTTTGTTCAGAGGTGCCACGATCTGGAGAGGTGCATTGAGGAGTTCCCCGCCAAGGTGAGCAGTCGCTGCCTTTCCAGAAACTCGCTGCCCGGCCTATTTCAGGGGAATTCGCTTTTTTTCATATCACTGTTTTCTTCCTTGCTATTTCTCTTATCAAGGCATTTGAGGATCCCAGGGGAAACGGGGAATCCAGTACTTCCCAAGAGTTACAAACCTGTTCTAGTCATTAAAAGATTGTTTCCATTGATTGCACTTCATTTTTAACTTTCAGCCTCAATTTATGAGGAAAAGTAGTTTTGAAAATATGACAAATATTTGCGTGCAATGCTGATTAATATCCTTGCAAATTTAGTGGGATCAGAAATCAGGAGAGATTTCCTGTAATTGCCATATTATAATACATTCTTTGAATGGAATTCTGCCCAGACAGTGAGAATCTGGCAACAGTCATAACTAATTCTGTGCTGTTAATAGCTGGCAGACAGCTTTGTGCACTCCATTATCTGCAGTAGATATTGCTCAAATGAGGTATTGTACACATTAACTATTTGTGTCTGTTTTCCCTAAAGGAACTACATGGCATCTTCCCATGGCTGGTGGAGAGCATTTTTGGTAGCCTGGATGGCATCATTGTAGGCTGGAATCTTCGCTGTTTGCAAGGGAAAACAAATCCTATCGAATATCCTGTGGCTTTGGATTTCCTGGATCCCAGGTAAACTCATTCATTTCAGTACAGATTAAAAAAGTGTACAGGGAACAAAGAAGCAGTGTTTGATCCTTTTCCATTGTGCAAACATACATTCACAAAAGTCAAACAGGAGAGAGTACTTACCATGGATTTTCTTTCTGATGCTTGCTTTCAGTGGCCCAATGATGAAGCTGGTTTACAAACTTCAAGCAGAAGAGTATAGATACGATTTCCCAGTCTCGTATCTTCCAGTGAGTAGCTGAAAAAAATTGTAAGAAGAGAATGTAGTTGTTGTGGCAGCTATGGGAACTTTGCACACACTTCATATGTACGGATCAATATAGGCCAAGGTATATCCTCAGTGCTCCGGGTTTAGAGCATACTCATTTCTTTAAACAGTTGCTAGGAGGAGGAGAGTTCCCAGCCATAAACTTTGTAGGGGATGGTGATTGTTAGCAGCTAGATATTTGTGCTGTTCAGCCAAGGAAGCTGCATTGTGATTCTTCTCCCATTCCTGGAAAAGTTGTGTGCTTTATCTTGGTTACCACTAGTTGCAGGACTGAAAATCATTTTCCAAGCTTGTCACAGAGCGGTGCCTTCCCTGGCAGTGTTTTGTGCCCATGCGTTTGAGGACTGGCTGCTACTGTAGATATGAAGTATGACATTTCAAACAAAAGTGGTTTATCTGCAGAGTTGTTTCGCTATGTTTTCTATTGCTGCCACCTACCTGCTATATAGAAATTGATTCAGATAGTTCTACAGTCTTTTAACGAAAGGAAACATCATTGAAGTATATAGTAATTGCTGGCCCACAGCTCAGTTACCCTAACAAAACCATCAGCCATCAGGCAAACACCAGTCTTCTGCTGCTCCCACTCCAAATAGAAAAGTCTTGGTGAAGGCTCTCTTTCTTTTTTTTTTTCTTCTTATACTGAATACTAATTTTCAGTGAGGAAGTTGGCAGTTCTCTAAGGAAGTATGCATTTGCACAAGGACCTACTGCAATGCAGTAAATTCCCACTGAGCTGAATGTAGATATCATCCCAGAATGCTGGAATGCACCAGAACTTCACTATCTGAACACATACTCTGCAAGTAACCCGAGTAGCCTGATTTAATATTTCATTACTCTGTCTTTCAGGGCCCCGTGAAGGCTTCAATACAAGAGCAAGTCCTACCTGAATGCTCTTTATACCACAACAAAGTACAGTTTCCTTCATCTGGTGGTTTAGGTTTGAATTTGGCTCTTAGTATCCTTTTAACAGTTGGATATTTAATTTCTTTTAAATATCTAAAAGTGAGAGATCATGAGCATTTCTGTTGTATATTTATTGTGTGTCCATGATAAATCACGGCCATGCTAAAGAGTTTGGGCTGATTAGAAATGTTTAGATTCTGATGAAAAAAAAAAAATTTGTCCTCCTCTTATAAACCCTTGCGCGGGAATTTTGTGGCCTTATTCAAGTCAACAACAAAATTCCCAGGAGTTTCAGTAGATCCTGTATTTCACAATTCTTGTTTTCGTAACTAGTCATAGTTTACGTAATATGACAGAAAAAGGGCATGTTAACTTTGCAGCTAGTGTAGCTGTTGGAAGCAGCTGCACTGATTTCAGTTTGAGATAGTCAAATGCGCTAAGAAGAGTAATGCAAACACGACTTTCCACATAGAGAAAACCTCAGTTAGCAGTGTTTGAGTCAGGTGGAAAGCAAGAAGGCAAAGCTGAATTTGCTGTTAAGCTCTAGCAAATTAATGTAGCGTTGACAAAATAAAAATGTAATGTCTAGTCATCACCCCTAGGTATCTAACAGCTGTACCTGATTTTTATTATCTGATCCTTGACTCTGTACTCCCAGATCCATTTGAATATTACATGTTCTACTTTGCAATTAGTTTGATTACACAGAAGGTAAGTACCATTCACAATTTTCCCCTTAGAATACTATTAGCCTTTCTTCACAATGCTTTAAGAGCCTGCTGAGATGCTGTCCGGCTAAATTAACAGCAGTTTTATCTGTACTTCTAGAATTTGTTACTGCTTTGGTTCAGTTGATAATGTAAGACTGGCTAATAAACAGAATACCCACCTTAGATGTACCAGTAAGCAGTTTGTCCAACAACATGCCAACACGGAGCAGCCAATGGATTCCAAATGGGTTTCCTACCCCTCTGTCCAGTAACACCATTTAGACATTCATAACCCCACCTTTGTGCTATGGTGTCTGGTTATTGGTTTCTCTTCCTGTCGTTACCTGTGCTGTATAACTCCTTGAGAGGTGGAGGCAGTGGCCAGTCCAGCCCAAACCATGACATCTCTTCTCCTAATTGGTTACATTCACTGCTGTATCAACAGTTCTCTTACAGTTAGTTACTTAACCTTTGCTCCAAAGTGTCTTTGGTTTCGGTTCAGCCTTTGTAGCCTCTGGGCTATGCGTACTAAATGGGTCTGGCTGTGTAGCAGACACTCCCTGGCAGTGCCTTAAAGTAACCATATGTAACTCCAAGTATATCCTTGTGTCTGTTTCAGAACTCACCCGTCACTCACCATGTCAGCCCTTCCAACAGTGCTTATTTCATCTTGGTGGACACATACCTGAAGTGTTTCCTACCCACAGAAGGAAGTGTCCTTCCTCCACCGTACTCAAATCCTGGGGGAGCCATCCCTTCCCCGACTCCCAGGTAATGACTGCGGTGCCAGAGGCAAAGTGGGAGTAGCGCTTGCAAAATGCAGCTTGTTGGAATGAAATACCTAAGAAGTAGAAGACACCTCTGCTCTTTATGATTCGTCTGCACTTATTACATAATTACAAAAATTAAATAGATTTATGTTCACTTAATTTTACCATAAAGGTTTCATTTGAAAGTCTGAAAGGTAGCTATTATTGGAACAGAAAAAGCACACACAAAGCAACAAAAATTCATCGTTTCAGCAGCTCCAGTTGTGTTTTGTGCCCTGCAACTGGAGTAGGACAGATCTGACTGTAACTTGACAGCAGTTTTTACTATTTTTCAGATACATATGGTATGTGGTAAAGATGGCACTGGTGATAACTGCTGCTACAAGGGAACTTGCATCTTTCATTAAGGTTGCTATAAAGCCAGATGACTTGGCAGTTGGTCATTTTGTTTCAGTCCCGAGCTCGCCATCCTTAATTGTTTAATGCTCTTATTACCTATTTCGCAGTTCTTTGAAACTGCTGTGCCAGTACCATATCTGTGGCTTTGTTGCATACTGATAGTGCTCATGGGTTTCTTAATTCATAACTTCCTGATATAAAAAGCCAAGTCACGTATTTGTAACCAAATCGTATAACGAGTGACTGCATTTCAGGTGACTTTTTGCATGGTAATAGGTCAAGCTATTTACCCACAACTGGAAGGAAGAGGATGAAAGATTTTTGACTGCTTACTGAAGTTCTATATGTGTATGTGATAATGGCATACAAACACACAAAGCTGAAGTGAAAGTTCTCCAATACAAGAACCCAGTATTTTGTTCTGTAATGGCTGTGTGAAAGTCAGCATTTTCAAAATTGGTTTTGCTACTCAAATTTATAAAATGTTAGCAATACTAGCAATTACATACTAATGTAAAAATAAATAGCCATTCTATTTTCTATTTAAAATACATTTCATATATCAATTTCCATGGTCTGTTGAGCCCTAGCATGTGCCTAGAAAAATACAAATCAAATTAATTATGAATATGGAAGGACGAGTACATCAAAATAAACTGAAAAGGAGAAAGTATAAAACCATGCATTACTGAACATCAGGTCTGCATTAGGCTGGTTTAGTGCAGTATGAATAGTGATGTAGTGTTTGTTTATAGTTAAAGTGACTAGTAATTATAACATCTTGCAGAAGTTTAAGATGCAGTTTTACTCCTCAAAGACTGTTTTCCAGTTTATAAACCAGTGATTAAAAGCAACGATAGATTTCCCTGTACTGAGACTTACTGACCTCGGGATTTCCATTCATTTGTCTTTAAAGGTCTCCACCAGTGCCTTTCACTTCCTACGGCATGCATCACACCAGCCTGCTGAAACGGCACATCGCCCATCAGCCTTCCGTGAATGCTGACCCAGCTTCCCAGGAGATCTGGAGATCAGAAACGCTGCTTCAGGTCAGTTGGATTTAAGGAAGGAAAAACCCCACAACATTTCTTGTGGCTGAGGAATTTCTTCTTTTTAAACCAGAGGCAGTTATGCCATTTGCTTTGGCTTGGTTTTGGAATTGAGCAGTGCAGCTGTTGTTTTCTGTTAGTTAAACAAAGCAGCACTGTGAAACTGTTAAGTTCTAGTTCAGAAAGGCATGTTATATCTTTTATTAGACTGCATATCTAACAAATGATTGCAAGCATTTGAGTAATTTTTTCCAGAAAAGTTTCTAAGCATGATTTCTTTTCCCTGCCTTGGATCTTACATCAATTCTATGCTCTAAGCAAAGGTTGAGCACAGAGAAATTGGTTCTGTTCAACACCAAGGGAAGGGAAAGGAGAATCTGGACTTAACAGTTGTTCTGAAACAAGTTCCTACTCTGTTGCTGAACTGAATTATTGATGCTTAGCAGGTGCTAAGGGTATGGCAATGCAGTGATTTACGCTGACAGGGTGATAACCTGTAACATCACTGAATTGGTGCCTGTCTATTTACAAGTACAGCTTAGTTTTCAAATTATATACCATGGCTTTCCCTTATATCTAGCTTGTGACTGACAAGTCCTGGATTATTTCTTTTTGCCTAGCTGAGCAAATATTTGTTTTGCAGATCTTTGTTGAAATGTGGCTTCATCATTATTCACTGGAAATGTATCAGAAAATGCAGTCCCCTCATGTCAAGGTAATAGTTCGTACTTCATTCATGAGCATCATCTGAGGGTTGACCTCTTACCTTGGGGTAAATCTCTTATTCCATGGAGAATTTTTTTTTGGTATATTGGTGCAAAGGAAAGAAATAACTTATCAGATTATCTACATGAGAGTGTCAGAATTGCTAATCCAGTTATGAAGAGTGTTGTGAGTAAGTGTGTCATCCAAATTTGCCTTCATTGCAGAAGTTGTGTTGGTTTTGCTTTGTTTGTTTTGTTGGTTTTTTTTGTAAAAGATGAGTTTGTGGGATGGTCACAGCAGTCTGAACACCAATAATCAAAGTACTAATGACGGGGAAGATGCCACTATAAAACCATAGTGTTAAATCCCACTGGGGTAATATGGCTGCTAGAAATTATCTAAATTGATTTCCAGCAGTTGTAGCAACTGTTACTGAAACATAAATTAATTATTTCTAAGATTGGTAAGCATTTATTTTTTTTAGTATAAGGAAATCTTACCAAAATGTCCTTCAATTTTAAGTGAATAAACCATTTTTGTTTTGTGTCCCATAATATGCTTTTCACCATAATGGTACTTAATAAGCACTTTGGTAGCTACAGAGTTCAGAATATCTTACAAGCTCTTGCTCGGATAATACACTGTTTTAAGCAGTTTGTGGTGGCCTGTTCACTAACAAACTACTGCATGTAAAAACTAAGTAAGTGTTGGGGAGGGTAAGATCAAAGGCACTATAAATGTAAAGGGAATTTGAAGGAGAAAATGTTGATCCTTTGAATTCCCTCTGGTCACAGTGGGACTTTGATAAAAGGGGAAGAGAAATACAAAAGCTACTCAGGATTTATTCCTCTGTGAAAGAGTAACATGAGAGTTGATTGACCCAGAAATTCTGATCCTTTGCTCCGCAGGCTATAAAGTAACAAACATATTTATATTTTGCTAGGGAAAAACATTAGAGTGCTGAAGTGTGATGGGTTTTGTCTTTTATTTTTAAAGCTGAGGTCAAAATGCAAACTCAGTAATGTTGCAAAGTCTCCACTTGGGACTCCCAGCAGCATGGCTGTGCACCTGTGATGGAAAGGCTTTGCTTGAAGTACCTTTGGTCTGTCTGTCTGTCCAGTCTCTGTGCATCAAGCGCTGTGCTTAGGCCAGAAATAGTGATCGCTTTAAACTTCTCTCCTCTGTTCGCCCTCTGTATTTCAGATGCTCTCTTCTAACACCAGGGAGCAACAATTTAGACGATGAGTGTGAATGTTATGGTGGAATAGGGCATAGGTAGAGCTAAAATCATCACTTCAGGATTCTCCAGGTGTGTTGAGCCACAACTTGAGGCCATAACTCCCTGATGATATTTTAGTTTCATCTTTAATGGGAAGCATGTAAAATAGGATGTCTTTACTCTTTGAGAGTTAGAACACCTGAATAGGCAACTGGAATTCCCCATGACATCCATAAAATGGATGAAGGATCCCTCCTGCAGGACTGAGGAAAGGTTCCAGATCAGTTGGGGACAGGACTATTCATAAACTTGTGATGCTTAAATTAAACTTTGCAAACTGGTCTCAGGGTGGGCTGAAGAATAGTCTGCATCATAGTTCCTCAAATGAGGAAGTAGAATATGCAGAAATGCAAGTTTTGTTTTAACATAAGGATTAAAGGGCTTGACTGGAAACCCAAGATCACCCTAAACCTTATTCTTAGAATTATTAATAGTTATGCAGATTCACTTGATTCCATTTAGCCTTCTGTGTGTTTGGAAGAAGGGGTAATTAGTGACCATTAATCCCTGGATCTAGACCTGTTTGACCATCAGTGACTTGAAATGGTTACATACCTGTATTGGAAGGTGGGATGAGGTTCCACAGAACTTACTCTTTCTCTGTCCAGCAACCAGACTTGTTTGCTTTGATGGGCCAGATCCCGGATACGTAACTTGCCTGTGAAGTGCCTCAAGGAATGATACATTTTCCTTAAACCTTGTTAACATCATCACAGACTTCCCTTTACAAGTAGAAGGGGGTGGAATGGGAATGATTAGTAAATAATTTATTTTGAGAAGACATGCTTCTTTTCTGCTTTCTTGCTTTGAATTCTTTTTGGGTCTGGTGTGAACCTGAGGCTGACACTATTTGCTATGCTGAGTTTCACTGTATTCCCCATTAACTATTTTCTCATTCTTTTACATTGTCTATTCACTTTCTCTTTCTCAGATCATCCAGGGCCCAAGCGTGCAGCATCTCTTTCCCTACTCCCTTCTTCTGTAATCACAATGAACCCTTAAAAAGAAGTTTTTTGATAAAACTTTATGCAGTGCTTCCTGACCTTCCAATGCCAGGTGCCACAGACCCCAGCACTGCCCACGGAACATCCATTAGACTACGGGCTCTTGCTGATTCCTGGGGCAGGGGAGTTGATTGTGAGGCAAATGACGTGTTTGAGCTGCTGGGGAGCGCGCAGTAACCATCCTACCACTCTTTTAGACGAGTGTGAAAACAAAAGATACCAAACTGGCGCTAGAGAAGATTGGGTAGGGGCTGTACAAAGACAGCAGAGGTGTGATCTGGAGAGTTAGTTTAGATGCCTGACGATAGTCATTGGGATCTGTGTAGTGTACATTTTTTGTTTTATGTTTTTTCATTAATTTCATACATGTGTGTCACTGTCGCTACAGTATCCTCTTCACCATCACATTGTCAAAAAATACCTTATTCGTCCAAGAAGGGACCTGGCTGAGACTTGCAGAGATCTCAGTGTTAAGGCAAGATGCCTTTTGCATCAGCATGTAACACTGACGTTATGTATGTCTTTTGCCTTTTTATACATGTGATGTTTCCCTAGTAGCAACAGTAGTTTCCTATTTTGAGGAAATACACAAATTTTCCCAAATTGCAGCCTTCCCAAATGGCCTTTAACTATAAAGAGAAGACAAAGGATCTCTCCAAATTGGAAACTTACTGGACCGATTCACAGTGTTTACAAAAAGCCAAACTTTCTTTCTTCCTGTTCCTTGGAAAGAAGAAAGGATCAATTTGAGTTTCTTCCCAGTATACAAACCCTGCTTCTCCAGCAGCACAGGAAGAAATGACAGTTTTCAAAATCGTATGAAAGAAGCTTGCAGAATACTTAATGCTTTTACTCCATTATTTAATGAAACACTGTAACAGTGTGTAAATCCTTGTCGCTGCAGTTTTCAGTTAACTTCTGAAATGGGGAATTTATTTGGCAAAAGCTCCATATGCCCTACCAGAACTTGCTCTGTGGTCAGCAAAGAGAACAGCCACAGCCGCTTACAGCTATACTTTTTTGATATCTGTTGTCAGTTGTATTTCCAAGTTGATAAAGGGTGTGAAATACTCTGGGATCAATCTACTGAACACCATAAAGAAGAGGATACTGTGGCTGCAGTTGTTGTTGTGATATGTTGTCCCTGACTGTATTTGTGATGTTCATTTTTTTCTCCCCACCCTTCTTCCTTGGGCTCATTCTCACTTTTTTTTTCTCTTGCTCTCTTCTCTCCTTTTTTCCCTCCTCCCCTTCCTTTTTGTTTCTGTTGTCTCAGCTGGAGGTTCTCCACTACCGACTCAGTATCTCCAGTAAACACCACGGTAGTCCTGCCCAATCCGGCTACCAGGCCCTCCACGCATACCAAGTATTATCATCTTTTCATTTTGTTTCCTTTTTAAAAATCTTGTTCCATCATATAATCTGCAAAGTGTACTGGTGCTAGCTGTACAGCAGCTTTTTCTGCTAAGGTGTGGGTTTACAACTTGAGTAACAGCACTGCATTGATATTTGTTAAACTTTCAGTGAAAATGGGTACTGAGAGGTCATGGAGAATACAGGTAAAATCTAGTATATTATGAGGTTTAATTGGGAACTCCATTTTTAGGTATGCATTCTTGTAATGCATTCTAGAAAGAGGTTTATCAGCTATGCTGACATTTTTTGACACCAAAACTGGTTTCACCGATGGCAGATTTCTGCCCTTCACACAGTAGTCATTTAAGCAAACCTTGCATTGAAGAGAAGATCAGAATTTGCATGGCTGTCTCCTAAAATTAAGGTAGGTAACATCTAGGATTATTTTAGCCAGTGAAATGTCATTGGATAGCACTAAATTTGTAGTGGCAACGTGAACTTGACTGTCCAGTTTTGCAAAAGCACACAAGTGGTACATTTGCAGATTGTTCAGGAAATGTGCATGTAATAACATTCCTGTTGGAACAGATTGTTGATTCCTCTTTCCCTACTTCAGCCCTTTATTCATTGGGTCTTCATTCTGGGAAAGGGGAGGGCTGAGCATATGTACTATAAAGCTTTTATTATACTATAAAGCTCTTTAGCACTACATAGAATTTTCCTGCTTTTTAATCCTTTTTTTTTTTAAACTAAGTGCTATGATACCTCAAGGTACTGTTTAGAAAGGAAAACAGGAACTACTGCTCGTCTTTAAATCTGTTTTACTATTACATTTATCTCATTAATGTGTTAAGAAGAGTGTACATCCATCCTGTAAGCTAAGGATTGACAACAAAAACATTTGTGAGGAAAAATACTTTTTAAACCAGTAATGTTTATAATGGTGCTGATCCAGGCTAAGAGGAAATTACAAGAATTGCTAAGTGGAAAAACTACTAGTGTCACCTGAAACCATGTATTGATATAGTGGTACTGGTGGTTTAATAAATTCAAAAAGTACCATGAAGGGGAGCCTAGAATTTTTTGCAATTCCAGCCTTTCAAGGCCTATAGCAGCGTACTCAACCTCTCTAATTGCTTTTGGAGATCCTGATCGAAACTCCTCGGATCAAGTAACTTCTCAGAGTTCTACCCTCATATAGAAACTCTCCTGAGGACTGTAGAAAATGGGCTGACTTACCAGGAGCTGTCAAGAACACAAAACTAGCCTTCATTAGAACTGGTAACAGGGTATCTTCTCTCTTAGAAGAGGCTTGCATATGGCTGTACTACATGACTGTATCTGTCATCAAGCCTTGAATCCTTTCCTGGAGCACACTTTACAGTGTATTAAAAATCTTAAGAGATTGTAAAAACACATCTGCTTTGTCTCAGGCATTGCAGAGAAAAGACACACAAAGATATACACAGACACACACACACACACTGGCCCCCAGCAGTGGAAATACTGTTGAATGGATTTAAGAAGTGGAAGTTTTTTGTATAAAAATGCCTGTCAGTCCCCTGCTGTCGTATTCAGCACCTTACCTCAGCATGGCTGCATGTGGCACCCTGGAAACATCTTGTAGCTACTGTCTAATACACTCTTCCAGCATCTTCCGTTATACTTGCAGCTGCAACTTTTGTTTCATGTACATTCTGGTTTTGAGAAAATGAGAGCTGTGAAACATAGAATACAAATTGTATCTTAAAATCTGCCTTCGGTAGTGGATTGAGATTAGTTCACTACTCTTAAAGCAGATTACAGTAGCAAAGGAGTTAGCGCTTTGCTCCCAGATTCTGCAGCAGACCAGCTCTGATGCTGGGCACCCAGAAGAACTAGCTCTTTTTTTTACCTCATCCATCTCCCTCCTCAATCATACGCTCATTTATTAGTAACATCACTGTGGCTCACCATCGCTCCTTCCGCTACTCCCACCCAGGCTACTTCTACCCATAATAATGCTAGAAGCAACAGGATCACACAGGACTTGAAGCAGTTTTTATTCTTACCATAACTCTTTGTAGAATTATTCTTTCTTATAAGGCAGATGAGTGCCAGCATAGGAAGGAGAACTCAGTAAAGCCAGCCAAGAGCATAAACAAAGGATCTGTTGTGCTGTCCACAGCAATGAACTTAGAATCGTAATGAAAGGCTGAATATTCTTTATTTCAGAAAGGGGTAAGTTGAAATCTCCAAGCTCTTTAATGGTAGCCTGAAATTCAATTCATTACAGTACCATAGATACTTTTTCTTACAATCGCATTATCAAAAATATGCTACTGTTTCTTAGTGAACTGATGGCAGAAGATTGATGCAGCGTGTCCTGGGGAAAAAGTCTGTCTAAAATCAGGTGGCTCCAAACTACAGTGAAGAACCTAGACGGAAGAGAGCATTTCTTGTATTTTGATTTCTGATCTGAGAATATAATTTTCCTGAATTATCTCCTGGACATTTAACACGATACTCGTTATCTTCCTATCTTTTGCTTTGGATCTAGGAGTCATTTAAGCCCACGGAAGAGCATGTGCTAGTGGTAAGACTGCTCGTGAAACATCTGCATGCTTTCAGCAACAGCCTGAAACCAGAGCCTCTCTCCCCTTCAGCCCATTCCCACACAGCCAGCCCACTGGAGGAGTTTAAAAGGTAGGTACATGAGCAGCCTGTCTCTGAAACATATAGAGCTTCTCCCTGAAAAGCTCTGCTTTCACCAAGAGGTTAAATTACATTGTTTTGATTGCTAAATACAGAAGTACATTATTGAAGTACATGACAGCTAATGGATGGTGTTTCTCTCATCTGCTACATGGGGGGCAGCCTCAGGAGGGGGGATGTCTTGCTATTACTCTACACCTTGGCACAAGACAGAGAAAAGGAAATGCTACCAGAGGGTTCTGGCCAAGTTTAGTGGAGAATTTTATATTTATGTATTTGAGTGGAAATTCAGTAGCCAGAATTAGCTTTAGTTAAGAAAGAACAAGTTTGGGTCAGTCCTTTCTGTATTTGCATTTGTTGGAAGCGTGTTGGGTTGTTGGTTTGTGGGGTTGGGGTTTTTTGTTTTTAAAATTTGCTGCTGGTTTCTACCTGTTACTGTCTTTGAATCTGTTTGCAGGGTTGTAATTCCTCGGTTTGTCCAGGAGAAACTTTATATTTTTCTGCAACACTGTTTTGGTCACTGGCCTCTGGATGCCTCTTTCAGAGCAGTATGTACCTGCTTTTCTTTCTAAGTCTGCACTCAACGTAACTAGTAATTAGTTATTGCTGTTTAGCAGCTATTTCTTGGTCTTTAAATATTTTTTTTTTCTAGAGCAGTGAAATTCTTTATATAATATGTCCATTTAATGTTAGAGAAAGAGTGCCAGTTAGACATAAGAAGGAAGTGAGAATTACTACAGGCTGCTGGCTGATTTTCCTCACACTGAAAATGGCTATTGATTGAAAAGAAGTAGGTGTTACTTTTAAAACAGATACATTCTTATAGGTCCTAATTTCTTAATGTCCTATCTAATACAACAGGTCATAAACAAAAGTAATACAATAATATTTTGCAATAGATACTGCAGATATTACGTCCTGCAAGCAGGAAAATAAATACATCAGACCATGACTCTCGGTAATTAATGTAGGAGTTTTCAGAGTGCACAATGTAACAGGGCCAGATCTTGCTCACTAGACTGATAGTTGGCTGTATCGCAGTGTTTGAGGTACACATGTAAGACCATGAAGCCATGGCAAATCTATTCTTGGCTTCAGTGCACTCAGAACTCCACTTCAGAGTGGTAGGTAAGTCTATGCAGAAGACAAGAGCTGAAATTATATTCATGTAGCATCTTGTTTACATAGTTCAACAGAGATTCAGTGAGCACTAACAGAGTTGTTAAATGCACCTTAAATGTAACCACCAACTAAGTTTTCTTTTTTTGTAGTAGCTGAGTGCTGCCTCATTTGGATATTACACAAAATCCAGATGGGTCCTAATGAACATGCACTTAGTTTTTTTCTGTTCTTTTTCAAAGATACTCAGATTACTAGGATGCACTTTATTCCTAGAAGACTTTTAGGTGTCATTAAGATAGTATTCACTAGTTTTAAAAGAAACAAACAAAAAAGCCTGTCTTCCTTTTCAAAAAGTATTGATACGTGTTTTTATGTCTGATTTTGCTTAGGTTCTTGAGATGTGGTTAAGTTACTTGCAGCCTTGGAGGTACGCTCCGGAAAAGCCGCCACAAAGCGCAGAGTCTTTGCCTCGCAGCGTGTCAGAGAAATGGTAAGGAGAACAGCTGTGAGTAACCTGAACCAAACCTCAAGTTTATGCAGATCCTGAGTAAAATAGCAGGATTTCAAGAACCATCCCACCAACCTGAATTAGCTTCCTGTACGTGATAAGAGATAATTTCTAACAAACTTTTGTTTTGAGAGGAATATTCTTTTGTCTCAGTGCAAATAAACCATCCTTCCAGAGACAGTATAAAACATTCCCTTAATGACTCATTTGGCAGAAGACAAAGTAACAATTATTTAAATAGCTGTACTCACAAATCCTGTACTCGCTTTGACAGGGCTGCCTTCATTCAAGAAAACCTACTCATGTATACAAAGCTGTTTGTAGGATTTCTGAACAGAGCTCTTCGAACAGACTTGGTCAGTCCAAAAAATGCTCTCATGGTGTTCCGAGTAGCCAAGGTCTTTGCTCAGCCCAATCTAGCTGAAATGATCCTGAAAGGTAAATGGATATTTTGACACCTTATGCTGTCCTGTCTCAATGCTTCTTCACAATGGCTACATCTTACCTCGGAAGGTGAATAGACTTACTGCCATTTCCCATGCTGTTTTGCCATTCAAAAGTTTGTGTGTCTTCACTACTGTTTGTCATATTGGTTCAATATGTCTATAGTTCTTTTCTAACCGCCATCAATTAGATGTCATTCCACAACTTTTCTTTAAAGAATAAAGAACACAATACTGGGTGTTTACAATAAAGTCAGTTTTTCTTACACTTTTCTTACTTGATTATTTACCTCAGGATTAAAACTTCATATATCTCTATAGATATTTATACTTAGCAAAATAGCTAGTCATGTATGCACTTCAGGATAATTAGGATACAGCCAATTTAACAAGTATCAATGTCTTAAGTGTCATGATTCTCCACTGCCTTTGTTGAAAAAAAGTTACTGGCTTAAAATGTTAAATGCACCCTGACATCTTCTGCTGTGGGCGGAGAGGATTAAATGAAACAAAGGCAATTAATGCCTCTTTCCCCCTAGAACTACTTGCCTGCCTAAAGGCAAGTTGCCCAGCAGACATAAGATGCTGTGTAGCTAGACCTTCTGCAGGCAGAAACAGGAATATTACCTAACCATCTTCACTACTTTTCTCAAATTCTAGGAGAACAGTTATTCCTGGAGCCAGAACTTGTTATTCCACATCGTCAACACCGACTTTTTATGACCCCCACACTTGGTGGGAGCTTCTTGTCGTGGCCTCCAACTATTACAGATGCCTCCTTTAAGGTGAAGAGTCATGTTTACAGCCTGGAAGGACAGGACTTCCAGTATAAGCAGATGTTTGGCACGGAAGTCAGAAATTTGGTAAGCAACAAGCTTCTTGTCACACATCTTTCTACTTTAACAGGGTTTTTCTCAATGCTGAGCATCCATATTATGAGAACTTAAGAGTGGAAAACTTTGCACCATGCACTACTGTATAGTTAAGTTTACTGATGGTGACTTCTGGAACCTGAGGGGTCTCAATCCAGCGTAGCTATAAAAATCTGCCTGCTTTTTGCTAAATAAGAAGTTAATGTAACAGCTTGCTGCCTTGGAGTAGTTAGATTGCAAGTATTTCCTCTCAAACATGCTTACTATGAACTGCTGGTTCATTGTATTGATTAGTATCCACCAGCAAATCAGATAAAAATAGCAGGAGGGGAAAAAAAAAGCAGCTGAAAAACCGAAGAAGCCTCAAGTTTTTTAAATGCTTCAACAGCAAAGAACTTCCTTTACCCTATTGGAAATGCAACTACAACAGTCTTAGCACAAGTGCATAGGAGCTAAGAGAGCGAGTTTGCTGGGTTTGCTCTCACTGCCAGGTATCAAGGCACAGTTTATCCATGTATTGACGCTTAGGTGGTCCTTTATCTTTGTCCCACACAATTTTTTTTTTTGTTTAGGTGTTAAAACTGGCTCAGTTAATTTGTCAGGCACAGCAGACGGCAAAATCCATATCAGACCATTCTGCGGAGACAACAGCTAGCCAGTCCTTCTTTTCGTGGTTTAGATTTACACCATCGGAGATGAATGGTTCCTACACAGGCAATGACCTCGATGAAATCGGGCAAGACAGCATCAAAAAAACAGATGAATATTTAGAGAAGGCACTGGAATACTTGTGCCAAATCTTTAAGGTACGTAAGTAACATCAGTGTGACTAAAAGTCAAGATGCCTCAACCGTACTTCTGCCACCCTTGTACTTTTGTGGGGTCACCAAGACATCCAGAGACCCTGCCAGCAGATTTTGTTGTAAACATCTTTCAGGCTTGACTTTACCTGACCACTCAAAACCGCTTTCAATATAGATAGAACTAGATGCTCTTAATTTTTAAATATTAAGCCCACTTTGTTTCAAGTGGCTGCTCTTCTGGACTATAATTTATAATCAAACTTGTCTCTTTACTTATGCCTTTTCTTATGTTTACAAACAGGCAAGACATGATTTAAATTTTAAAAACAGTATCTTCCAGTCCAGTATCTTCTAAATGCAAAGAGCTATGAAAATACAACATATAAATGCAGCTATAGATGAGTGGATGAAGTAGAAGTAGGATGTTTCTTTGGTTAAACTTAAAAGAACAGATTCATTATTCTGTCAGCCACAAAACTGACCTAGGAGAGGACAGCTATTTGACAGCCTCCAGGAGTGACATAAAACAGAACACCTCTCTTGGATTTGACGAGCGCAGACAAGGACTCTGGAGACTTTTATCTCCTTTTAATGTCTAGCTGAGATGCTGTTAAGCAGTTTATGGTATCTGTGCTGGCTGTCAAAGGGTTCCAGTGCTAAGGAGTTTGTGAAGGGAGAAATGAAATAGGAGGGGGTAGATCAAACACATGCTTTAGAACTGTTTTATTCTTGAGTAGCTGAATGAAGCCCAGCTGACCCAGATGATGATGAAGTGTGGGACAGCTCAAGATGAGAATGGAAAAAAACAGCTTCCAGACTGTGTGGAAAGCGAGGATGGCCTCATTCTTACACCCCTTGGCAGGTACCAGGTGAGAGAAGAAAGATTCCATATAGCTACCCTAGATTGATCTTGAAAAAACAAGCTGTTCTACATCAAGAGAAGTGCCTGTATAAAGGCATTTCAAATGGGAGCTACAAGATAAGGGCTTTATTTTCTTGTTTCTAGATCATAAATGGCTTACGCAGATTTGAGGTGCAGTATCAAGGAGATACTGAACTTCAGCCCATCCGAAGCTATGAAAATGCCACTCTTGTCCGCCTCTTATTTCGTTTATCCTCAGCGCTTAACGAAAGGGTAAGTACAGCACTGCCTCCTTTTCTGTTTTCCATTGCAAATTCCTGTTCGTCACTGCACCTGCACATATATGACACTACATTCGTTCTTGTTCTGTCTCCTTTATTGTGGGCCAGATGGGTATTTTCTAATAGTATCAGCTTCTCTACCTGTAGTTGTGCTTTGCCTACACAAAATATTAATAAATAACATTTTAAATGTATTCTTTATGCTTGATGAACAATGGGAATATCATTCAGAATGAGTGTTTCTAAAACAGGAAAAGGAAATCCTTTTCTTCCTAGAGGTGTAACAGATAAAAGGCCAATCTGCACTAAAGCAGTTCTACTATTTAAAAGTGCATTTTGATACTATTTCTTATAATCCTTATTCTATAAACAAAGAAAATTGTAAAATAAGTCACACTTACTTTATGACAGTAGTTGCAGTAGAATACTAATGTTTAAACTTTTCATACCTCAGTTTGCTGATCAGATGGATGCGCTTTGCTCCAGGGAAGACTTTGTTGGAAGACTTTGTCGCTATCATCTTACCAACCCTCACCTCATACAGAAAATCAGGTATAGTCCTGTGGTGAAGGACAGAACAACACAGAACTGGGGACCAAGAATCAGTCTGCGGTTCCTGGCTAGCTACAGGACTCTGCTTTCTTTGCTGATGGTCTACTTCATTGCATCCTGGTTTTGCATTGGGCCAGTGGGCTGCACGTTCATTATCCTGGTCGGATATTTCCTTTATGCCGTAATAATGACTTTTTTCTCTGAAGGATGGAAACCACATGAACACTAATTTCCTTCTCTCAGCTTACACCTGTAAAAATAAATGTCTTAAGGATGAGCCTGGGCTTCAATGACTAAAATGTTTGAGTTATCATATCAGATCTTCCT
>KZ506195.1:248922-259435 GCA_002844005.1 Limosa lapponica baueri
CCAAGATTCTTTTCTGAAAAGAGAAGACTCTCTGAACTACCTATCACCAAGTCTAAAATATTTTTGATACTGTAGTCAAGGAGACGAAAGACTCTTAAATGAGTAATTAATAACCAGATATATGCTACAGCCCTTTACTCCTTTTGTGAACAGCTGCAAAGGCTCTTATGACAAGGTAGTTACATCAAACAGGAAATGTTATTTAAGCATTTTATGACATTAAGAGGCACAAATTACGTTTCTAATTTCTAATCCACCTAGAACCTGAACAAAATGTTTTGGCAGACAGCACTAGATATTCATCCTGATCCAGAGCTGTCAAATCTATGGCATGTCAGACTGGCTTTAAAAACATGCTTCCCATCACCATTAAACTAGGACTCACTCATCCTACCACCTGCTTTGGAGCCATTTTCACTCCAATAATTTTGTTCATAGAGAAATTTCTTTTCTTCTTCTGCTTTCTCTAATTGTTCAGTCTTCTACACCATTTTCACAATCCTTGGCATGCTACTGAGAGCACTCCTTGATGACCAATTCACTTGGTGTCAGAAACCAGAGCTCCTCAATAACCACAGACATGACAGCACTAAAAGATCAGCCTATGGCACTGAATGCTCAAACTAGAGGTCTTTTGTTATGACTCGAATATTAAATATAAGCCAACCTAATACCTAAATATCTATTGGAAGGCCTCATCATCAAACTAAACATTGTGAATACTTCATATGGGAGATGATTCTCTCAGTATAAATAAACTGCTACAGCTAATAAGGCTCAAAGTAAATTCTTTGACTCAACAGCTATGCCTGGGTTTTATTTCAGTTAACATATAAACAATGACCAGGACTGAAATGACCATCCAGAAACAACAGATGTTTTTGCCTAGGTCTGCAGAACCTTTCTGGTCACTGTATCTACCTTAGCAAATTCCTGAGAAGAAAAGGCTGTGCCTACTAAACTTGATGCAGCAGCACTAGGAAGCAGAGTTGCAGACGTTCCACAGCCCCACAACAAGCTTGCAAAGGCAACAAAATGCACGAAGCGGAGAAACTTTCATTAAACCTATGAAGAAAATGCAGCGGTACTAAGAACTAAAACTGCACCTGGTAATCAATTTGAAAATCAGCATCTAGAAGAACAAGACATGAGGTTCACAAGTAACAGACAGAAAAAAAAATGCAGTTGAACGCTATTCCACCATCATAATATGAGACTTATTTAAACCCAACACCAATCACATGAGGCTCAGCAAACTTCTCAGAGCAGACCAGTGCGTTGTCTTACTGGTAAAACTTACTGGTAAAAACTTATTTCTATCTCATTCTGGTTCTCCCCATTCCTTCTCCCCCCAAACGACACATTTTGCTTGCAAAACATGACCGTGATGTCTTTAGCAGATCTGGACCTGCACCAGGCAGATGCAGCACTCTGATCTCATGGAACTCCCAGGAAAAGCCAGGCAGGTGCCAGGCTGCCTACACAGGTTCTTCTCTGATGCAGGTACGAGTGGAATCCTTCTGGCAGTTCCTCCTATACAACCATGAAAGAAGGGAACAGCTCCATTTTTTTTGTCCCCTGATACCACCCCAAGAAGCTACTCAAACTGAAACGAGCCAAGTTTACTATTGATGAAAGAAGCACCTGTACAGAGTATGAATACGTGGTAAGTAAGGTCCCAGATACAACTCAGCCAGTGCACTGCAGTCATGAATGCACGCTCGTGGAGTATGGACAAAGACTAAACAGAAACCAGAGTTCTAACATGTGACTTGAATCAATTATGAATGTTTTAAATGTTATAATAAAGATCTATGCCACTTTAAAAATACTTTATTTGATATCCCAAGGTCTCAGAAAACCTATTATTTAAAATGAAAAAGGATCCATAAAATACCTAAACAGCCCAATACCCTGAGTAACACCAGCAAGTGAGTTGTTAGATGAAAAAGTGAACTTCCCCTTGCTTGAAAGCAAGTGCCATACAATCATGTATTGAACGCTTTGCACAATTCCTGACACAATGTGCTTCTACTCAGTAAATACCTGTGGCATTTGCTGTCCGCCCAAAGGAATGGAGCTTGGCGGTGTAGCAGACACAGCGGTGGTAGGCGGGAACCGTGGTCTTATTTGCATCCCACCTCGGGCCATAGGTGCGGTGATCATCTTTGAGGACAGAGGGACAACAGACAAAAGTAATCGCAAAACAAGAAATGCAGTGCACTGGCAGGATGAGAAGCACATGCAACCTCCAGGAATTAGGGGGAGGGAGAGCATGAAGGGAAGGTTAGTGAGCTTTTCTCTAAAGGTTAACCTAACATGCTAGCTTAGAAATCAAACTCCTTTTTATACTCTTTCTATCCATTTTTAGAAAGCATCTACTGAATTCTAGGTATCTCCAGAGAGCTGATATGTAGATTCACATTCACAGGTCAAGGGCTGACTGTGCTATCATTTGCATGAAGGGCTTTTCCTAATTATTGCCTGATGTTTTGAATTTCTAGAATTCTTGGAAATAAGTACTCTAAGATTGTTGTCAAGAATGCTCCATATAAGAAGCTATATCATGCCATAGGTTTCTGATGTGCTTTCCCCCACTGTGGACTCAAAGAATTTAGCAGTATTTGCATATTTCTGCATATTGCATTCCAAAAGAATTTGGGAGATAGTTCAACAGCAATGGTCAGTAGGAATGCTCCATGTGAGCAAATTTCAGACCAACCTAACCTATGACAGTATAACAATGCCAAAGACAACAAAAAGGACTTCTGGCTTTGAAAAAGCGATTTCCTTCCTTTTATAACCACAGAATAAGTCAAATATATCCTTGTAATTTCCACCACTTTGACCCATTCCTCTATTACCAAGCTGTGCTGAAACATTATGAGTCCACAATCTGCCTCCAGCTTATTCGTGCACTATTTGATTCTCCCGATGTATAGACTGAATACACCCTAAAGTACAATCATTTAGGACAAATGATGAAGGTGAGTGTTAGAATCAATTTGTATTTTAAAATAGTATTAGGACTACGCTACGCTGCAGTGTCTAGAAGTGCCTTTCAGAACCATCGGTCTGCATGAGCCACACAGATTTAATCATACATAACTGTAGAGCTCTCTGTTAATTAAAATTTGATATTGCACCATATAGGCTGAGAATTTACAGCAAATATAGCATATTTTTGAGATAGTACTTGGGTAACTTTGGCAGATTCACTTATCAGTAAAAGAGCTTCTGTGTAGTACTTCAAAGATCTACAGTAAAGTTCTCTGGGCTACTTTTTTTTCCAGCACACATATTACCAAGGAACCTACACAGGCTGTAACTGACCTACAAGTTAATGAAGTCTCCTTTCAGTAAAGGGTTTGGGGCATTCTTGCTTAGTGTTCTATGTAAATGGACTGAAGCAGCCAGCAACATGTCTCTAGACAGTCAGAGAATGCATGTGCTTACAATTGTTAAAAATAAATAAAATTAAATACAACATAGCAAGACTGAAAAAGGAAAGCAATAACTGATAAAGAAAATTGTGTCAAATTCAGCACAGCTGTTAGTTCACAACATCAGAGCAATGCAGTCCCTTTCCATCCAGGCAAAGAGGGATGGTCAGAGACAGGATTTCAAAAGGGAAACAAATGAGAGCGCTTCAGACATCACACACACATGCACATGTACACACACAGCATGCAGCAGCCACCACAAGCAAACACAACAACCCAGCACTGGCACAGAGCACAGGTGGATGCTACAAAGTGCAGTGAAGAGCTACAGTATCAACATGAGAGCTGGTGAAGCAACACAACCCTAACAAAAAAAAAAAAAAAAAAAAAAAGGGACATTGCTAGAAAAAAATAAACATATCCTTCCAGGCACAATCACCCCATCTTAGACCCTCGTGAACACACATGGATCTCTGGAGTGTGCGAAATCCCAGGGATGTTATGGTGACCCACGTGTCCCATCTTGGTCCTCTTTCTCATGCCACACCACCAAAGTGTGAAGATTCAGATTTTTTCCTCCGAGGTCAAGGAAATTAGAAGCATATTCACAGTCTAAGTGTCTGGCAAATCACTGAACACCAGCACGACAAACTCCAATTCAAAGGCTTTCAGCTGTTTGTTGTTTTGTGGTTGATCAAACACATATGCACATGCATACAATTTTGGTTTTGATTTTTTTGTATTTTGAAATGTGTGCTTCGGAAAGGAAGTGTATATATAAAATGACACCAATTCCACTCTCTTAACAAAAGTAGTCTATTTTCCCTCTTCTCCAGCTGATTTACATTTATGAAACCTGTGACCCTTTGACAAAGGAGTTGGGAAAGGGGGTTCCCAAGATTGCATCTGTTTTATGCAAAGCAATAAATTAATGAAAGAGCTGGTTTTGTCAGTCTAAAAACAGAAAACAACCAGAAGGGTTCAAGTACTTTGAAAAAGACTCCTCCACAAGTGAAATTGACTTGTCTCAATTTACAGAATTGAGAATTTTACCCCATAAAAACAGAGAGCGAGCAGATGAAGAGAGTCTACCCCCACTGTAAAATACAAAACCAATTATTTGATAAAAATGAAGTGGAATATAACAATTAGAATCCTGAACTTGTAATTTTCTTTCATCTAAAATCCAAAGATTCAGAATTCAAAAAATATGCAACTTCTCATGAGCTACTTCTTTTAAGTACTGTGCCACTGTCACTCCACTAAAGGCAGCTCTGATTTTTGAAGAGCATTAGCCAATCTACATTCTGAGCACCTGAAGGAGTTGCAACAGAACAGTGATTTAAACTTTATTAATACTTAACTCCAGTTCATTACAGATTTTCTCCTGGTGCTGCAAGCACTGATGTAGCGCTCTGTGGTCACTAGGACACTACTTACTTTATTTATCAGCTTCACCTGTGAGTTACATGCTCACAAGGACTATTCACGGAGGCAGGGGAACATTGACCTGCACAGTGTCTTTACGACTTCAGAGAAGAACTTCAAAACCCACATGGATCCATGTTTAAACCTGGGATTGCTTTTACTTTTATTTAGGAAGGATGAACAGAAACTTTGCAGAAAAGGAAAAACACAGCCACATCAACCGAAATTCCCAGTTTGAAAGCCCCTAGAGACTAAGTTTAGATGTAACAAGCAAAGATTGGGATAGGGTTGTTTATAATAAAAGTTTCCCTGAACCAAATGAAGAAATCAAGGCAGATTTATTAAAAATGCTGCTGCTAGTGAAAAATGTACTAAATACAAAGCAAAATCTACTCCTAAAAGAAACTTCTTCTAAATTAAAGAAATTTCATATACACTCTCAACACCAAAGCTGCATTGTAATACTGTACACAGCCACAATCTTAAAACTAAATATTATATACAGATAATATTTACGCAAGTACAAGAAACCTGCTTAATTATTGGACTTCACAGTGTTAAATGAATTTTAGTAGACTCATATTGCAATGGCATGAACACAAATGTAATAAAGCCTGTATGTGGAATTTTCTAAACTCCATCCGTGTTAGATAATAAGCAATCCCTGAGTTTACTACATGTCTGAATAAAGCTGGAATACAAAACCCACTGTCAACCATCTTATCACCCGAAACTTTTCAAATGCACCGTGCTGTTAAGGCACTGGCATATGAATTCACTAAATGGGGCAAGAATTAAGTCGACTCTACATAAGCACAGTCCATCTGCTTAGGAGTTGAAAGAGCACCATTCAGTTAGTAAAAAGAAAGAAGTCAGAGTCTCCTTCCAGTGAGCCTAAGCCCCTGCAGCTCCCACCTGGAATTATTTAAGAAATAAACAGAAGTTTTAATTCACATTTCAACTGTAGAAAGAGAATTCTGCATTGCTGCCAGTATTGTACCAACTGTACTTACCACTGCTCAACTTTTACATCCTGTGTTACATTAACACAAGCAAAAGGACCAATACAGAAACAGAGCTTAAGCCACCAACAGAGATGTACAATGATGGTACAAGGCATTATTCCTGATACAGGTCTGGGAGATGCACGTTGGAGAACAAATTGTTATCACGGTCCACGTAAAAAGCTTCCAAATGTCTCATTGAATCTATAATGTTACTTGTGTGCTGAAGGGGAAATGGTGCATGCAGACATGGAATGTCTGGGTATATGAAAAGAACTCTGCCATTAATCCTAGTCAACCTCATTTCATCTGTCTGCTTCAGTCTCTTCATCTACAAAGCGGTGACAATTGTACTTACCCATGTCTGTAAAATGCCTCAATATGAAACACTACAGAGGTAAGCCACGAAAGACTATTTCATATACTTGTGGAAAATGGGATGACAGGTTCAGCTCAAGCCATTCCCAATTTTTCTCCCCCATGTCTCCTTCACACCAGACACACATCAAGGAACAATCACTGGGGCTACAAGTGTATTGCAGGATAAGAAAACTGTGTTAGACAATAAGCTTTCACCCAGCACTTCTTTTTTTTTTTTCCCAATGTAACTCTGCACTTGTGACACATGCCATTTTTTCTTCACAATTCACATCCAGAACAAGAGCAATCTATATCTACTGCCCATTTCACTCAGAAGAAGAACAAAAGATGAAAGGAATGAAAGGGGAGTGCGGAGAGATTTCACTACCTATACTATTTTTTATGGTCGATACATAAAGATGGAAGGTAAACCACATGTGAGTAAAGATAGCAGGCAAAGATTCACAGTACAGAAATCAGTTTACACAACAAAGCAGTCACCTAAGGAAGTTTAACGAAAGAAGAGGTGATACACTCTGGGTACCAACAGTCAGACTGCAGTGTAACCACAGTAGGCCATCTTATTGATTGTGCTTTCCTGTGTCAGTACAGGCAACAATCTTACCTACTCAGGACAGAGAGCATGCATAGAGAGGTTGTCAACGAAATCCTGCCTCTGACTCCAGGCAAAGGAGAAACAGCATAAAAGCCCATATACCCTTTATAAAAGGGATGACCAATGTTAGACCCCCTCACCAGAAAGCCACCAGAAACCCATCTCCATGCTAGTCTCTAGCATGCACTTGCTACAGGCCTGTAATTAGTGACACCGGCTCCTTGCCCCTTACCTGCCCTGAAGCTCCCATCTGAGCAGCTTGGGCCTGAGCTGCTTGCACTGCTGCCGCTGCCTGCTGCTGCTGGACCAGCTGAGCTCTTACCTTGAGTATGAAAAAAAAAGAAAAAAGTAAACATATGTAGGGCATGACACTTCTGTTACAACTGCATTGACTACACTCAAAAAGGGTGTGGAGACAAAATCAGCCTCACATTCATACTCTTTCTAAAGAGCTTTCTGTAAGTTTTCATGTTTCTAACATTTGCAACAGACCGCGCACCCAAGACTCGATTACTTCTTGCAACTTCTTCCCTGTACTATTAGGTCTCCCTATGACAATACTAGATATTTCAACTTTCTGGCAAACATGGTTAACTACATACACGTTGATTTCTCTCAAGCATACTGTACTAAGAACCTACCAATGATCAACATTTCAAATGTTTATACATTCATTATGACTGTCAGTGTGATGAAGATGACATGTTACTACTCCTAGTTTAGGCAGCAGGAACACACTGATGTATCAGCTCACGCATGTGGGGTCACTAATTTCTCAAGTGTGGCTGACACTCCACTCCTCCCCAGAAAGGCCCAAAGAAAAGCAGGTCTTGGGATTACATCTGAGTTTTTGCTCAACAGCACAGAAAAAAAGCTGACTGTAATGCAACAATTCAAAAAGCTGCACCATTAAGAGGACGACCCAGCAAGAGGTTCAGAGAAAAATTATTGTCTTGTTCGTATTCCCTTCAAGGCATGGACTACCAGTATCTTAAACTTTGACCAAAAACTCTAAACACAGCAGCAGAAGTAAAGCCAGGATGCTAGAGAGCCAACACTGGCTCCAGCCACATGTACCAGGCACTTCAAAGCACTTGCTCATGTCCTAGAACGGCAAACATCAAGGAGGTGATTTTTCCTTTAACCAGTTTGTTTCTTTTTCTTTTTTCTTTTTTTTTTTTGTCCATTCAAGAGTAAGACAGGAAATTATTTTTAAATATTAGCTTCATAAATGATTTTCACAGATTTCCAGAAGTCCTACTCTTTGACACAAAACTGTTCCCTACTGGCAGGCCCAGACATAAACCTTTAAAATCTCCATATTCATAACATGCTAACTACAGATCTCTTAATAAGTTACACTTTTTCCTAATGAACCAACAGTCAACTGGTCACTAGCCCTTACCTGCATTGCTTTTAATTGCTGGGGCGTAAGAGTAACAGGCAAAACCTGACTAGGAATTTGTCCTGAGATTGCCTGTGGCTGAGATACCATGGGCTGGGGTTGAGGTTGGGATTGTGGTGGAAGCTGAGACTGTTGTGCCTGAGCAACCTGCTGCTGCTGTTGTTGCTGCTGTTGCTGTTGCTGCTGTTGTTGCTGCTGCATCTGTTGCATCTGCTGTTGCATTACTTGTTGAGGTGGCTGTTGCTGTATCTGTTGTTGTGGTATTTGTTGCTGTTGTTGCTGCTGCTGCTGTTGCTGCTGTTGTTGTGCCTGCATAGCCTGTGCTGCCTGCAGCTGCTGCATTTGGGCAATTCGCTGTAGTTGCTGCTGCTGCTGTTGCTGCTGCATCTGAAAAGCAAGAAAAGCCAGAACGCTAAAGTTGCAAGCAGTGTGAGAGCAGCCTTATTTTTATAGCATAAACTAAGAGCAAACAGAATCCTAATACATCAGGCTGAGGTTTTAAGACCAAAACGGAAGTCCAAACTTTTTATCCACTCACTTTTCATATATCTCAACTCTACATAGCACACATCCCGTGGCTTCAATATTACAAGCTTGTCTTGCTACTGTAACAGTTCTCAAAAGCAAAGATGAAGTCCATCAGCTTTCCCTGTACAAATGGGCTCAGAAGCACTTCTTCAAATGTAAGCAGCCTGCATCAGCACCACTATTTACCAAAAACTGCAGAAGAGCATGACAGCTGAAGTTTCCTCTTCTGCTTTTATGCCTAAAGCTGATACAAATACATGATGTGCTCAGCACACATTTTTAAAGTGGAAATGTATAATTTACACAATGACAAAACAGCCACTATTTCTAGAGTAACCCAAGGGCTTTCGGTTCCTTCCCACATCCCTGTTCTTGTCAGAATGAAAGACTATCCTGATGTTTATAAAGAAAAAGAGACAAAGGTTTTAATTCTCTGTTGCTATGACAGAAGAAAGCAATGAAATGACTGTTAAGCCTTTCCTCTGGGATGTAATATATTATTGCCAATTAACTTGTCAGTCTAAACTGAAGTCCCGTACTAAGGTGGAAACACATCAATAACTGGCAGAGCTGATATTAAGTATTTCCACGCAAGCCAAGCTTCACTTGACAAGTAACTGACCACAGATCACCTCAATTGCCATTGTAGTTGTTTGTCATCACCTGCTGTTGGTTTTGCTGCTGCTGCATCTGCAGTTTCAGCATGTGCTGTTGCTGCTGCTGGACGGCTTGCAACTGCTGCTGTTGCTGCTGCTGCTGCTGGGCTGCTGCAGCTGCTGCTGCCTGCTGCTGCTGGACCTGAAACTGTTGCTGCATGGCTGACTGCTGGACCTGGAACTGCTGCTGCTGCAAAGCCACCTGCTGCTGCTGGAATTGTTGCTGCTGCTGCTGTTGCTGTTGAGCTATCTGCTGAAGCTGAAGTTGGGCTAAAAAGAAAGTAGACTGTACTTAAAACACGAGAACCAAACAGTGCGAGAGACTGTTACCCAGTATAACTCATAATAATTTAAGATAATCCCTAAAGGAAATTAACGTCCTTTGTTAGCAGCATATACTTTTGCTTCTCCAAACGGATGAGCCACATTAGCAGCAGAATTAATGACACCTCCTACTACCAATCTCTAATTCTCACCGCCTATAATGAGTCAGCAACCTAACGTATATAAAAATGTGCAGGAGGAAACAGGCACAGAGGTCACCACTGGGAAGCACCATACCCATCGACAACACAGGTGAGCTCTACAAAAACGAAGTTTTGAATTTGACATCCTGTAGGATGAATGAAGCATTTGCTCATACAACAGCTAGACTGTTCCTCGCTATACTAAGGAAGACATTTATCCCATTAGGTAGCAGTATTTGAAATCAATTCTTCCTGCAGTTCACTTGGCTGACTTAGCCAGAAGTATGAAATCTCTTCAGCACCTCTTCCTTGTGGAAAAGATTTATGGACTGAAAAGCTGATCTAACAATTTCGGTGGTTGATGCAAACTGAACACTTACTCGGCTGAGTAGCTGTAGAGACACCAGGCATACCATGAGGGGCCATTCCTGATGTTCCAGGAGGTTGCTGCTGCCCTGGGAGACTCATCTGTTGTCCCATTGGACCAAGGCCACTCATCCCACTCATTGGTGCTCCTTGAGCTCGGGAAGCCATGCCCATTCCAGGTGCCCCTGCTGGGGGACCCCCAGTTAGATTCTGCAGGGCATTCATTGGATCTAGAAAGAA
>KZ506195.1:268002-290531 GCA_002844005.1 Limosa lapponica baueri
AAGGATTTCAACACTGTATTTAATTTTTGTTTTTCTTAGTAGCATTTGGGCCACAGGCCACTTCCCAAAAATGCACTACAGAAAACTTTACAATTGTATGAATTTGGGTAAGTTGCAGATTACTCATAGGTAAGGCAAAATTATTCAAGTTAGAAAGCTCATACTCTTTAGGTTATGCTACTGTTCATGGGGGAAAAAATATTTTAAAATATTTGTACATTTAAACATAGATACATTTCAGGGGATTTTTGCCATATACATATTAAATGAGATGTTTTATTCTCTATATGCCTTAGAAATAACTTTTAATATGATTGGAAAAACAAACACAACTGGTGGTTCTGAAAGGAATGAATGCCAAAGTTTGTGAGAGAGCATAGTTTGCCAAAGCTGTTTCCCAAACCAAGCCTTCACTGCGAGTGCACTGCGAATGCTAGAAACTGGAAGCGGCTCAGGAGTTCAGCCCAGAGTGATGTACTTGCGTATTTCCATCAGGAACTTCAAGAAAGAGGGTGTGTACAGACCTAGCAAAAGCATCTCAGCATTTCATGAGTGTTCAAAGCTAATGTTGAGATATTGTGTACTGCCACATGTCTTTGTTTCTTTCTTTTTGTGGGAACTTCAATCTAAAGGAGTTCTTTGGGTTATTTCCTGTATTTGTAGGAAGTTCCTAAAGTGAAGTGCTATTTCAGGAAGAAAATTTTATATATATGGTTTTTTTGCACAGTTGTGAATGCATAGAGGGCTAATTCTGAAATAAGCACTGCAAAGCGATGGTTCTTTTTCCTTCACCCCTCTTCTCTTCCCTTTTTCTTCAAAAAGCATTGATCTCCAAAGGTCCTTCCCAACCCCTACAATTCTGTGATTCTGTGAAACTGGCTTGAGTCTTGTCTACACCTAATGGTGTACTCAATTGTCTCCTTCGTAGCAAACAGTCTTACAAGGGCCCATTACAAATTATTATATAGTTGATGAATTATTTGCACTCCAGTTAGCATGAACAATAGTTTTGCTTTTCAATTTACATTGTTTGTGGCATCACATCTGTTTTCTGAACTATTTTGGCAGGCACCTAGCTGCCTTCCCCTTCTGCACACTCCCTGACTAGTTCATCTGTTTGTTTGCATGCCCTCTGCCCTGTTAAAATTCTGGTATGTAGCCAGGCTCTGCCTGTTTGCATTTGCCACCCCTGAGAGTCAGCAAAACTAGCATTTTGCTCTAGTCTTGTATCTTGTCTCATTGTCAGGCTTTCAGTTGAAGACTGGCTTAGATCCTAATTCTTGTTACTCCCTAGGGAGAGACGAAGGTGTGGAAAGCCTTAGGGCACAGATTTTAAACTTCCTTCAATGCATTAAGAGTTTTAAGGGCCTAATCTATTTGGATCGCAGTCAGCACGCTGTACTGGTTGCTCTGTGTTAGAAAAAAAGCTATGAAGAAGATGGCCTGCAAGAAAGAGAACAGAGCTGCAGCTGAGCAAGCTTTAAGAATGGACCAAGAGGAACCACATAAATTTCAATAGCAAAAGTGAAGTCATGCGTCTGGGTCAGAGTAACTCCCTACGTCAGAGCAGGCTGGAGACAAACCTGGCTACAAGTCAGCTTTGCAAGAAGAGAGCCTGAGGGTCCTGATGAGCAGCCCAACTGAATATAATTCTTCCAACAGGGGCCAGCTTCATACTGGGCTGTGTTAGCAAGAAATTTGGGTCATGGGAAATTATTATTTCCCACTCTATTCAGCACTTATAAGCCCACAAAACCTGAATACCATGCCCAGCTTTGAGCTCCGCACTGAAAGAAAAATGCGTGAGTTCAGTGGAGGATCACCATGCAGGGCAAGGGCACATACAAGGAGAGACAAGCGCATGCAAGGCCAGAAGGCTGGGTTTGTTCAGAACAGAGAAGAAAAGGTTAAGGGGAGAACCAGTTGCCAGTTTTTAAGCTCTCTAGTGGATATAGGAAAATGTAGAGCCAAAACTCTTCTTTTGTGGTGCACGGTGCCAAGGATGAGAGGCAAGTGTCAGAAATTGCAAGAAAAGATACTCAGACAGGATAAAGAAGAAAACAAATTTGATAGTTAAGCACTCAGCTTTCCCGTTGTTGACAAGGATAGAGATTCTGTGCTTGATTAGATGAGGCTCTGAGCATCCTGACCCGATTTTGAAGATTTCCCTGCTTCAAGCAGGAGACTGGACTAGAGACCTCCCAAGTCTCTTTCCAGCCTAAATTATTCCACAATTCTGAGAAAGCATGGGAGTCCCACAAAGCTTGAACCACCTGTCCATATGGCAGTATGCTAAACAGATTTGGATACCCGACACCAGCAAGCTCTAGTTTATTTTGGGCACAAGCTGATGCACAAGAAAATATCACTATCTGCATAAAACACCTCTTTGTAGAGATGTAACTGACAGCCATGAGCTCTTCAACACAAAAATGTCTGAGTTTCCATAGAAACTAACTTGGATAATCCTTCCTGTACCCAGCCATTTCTCTACAGTAGAGAATCAAGGCTGTCAGCACAACTGTACAAAAAACCCCCAAAAGCCACCCACACACCACACACTAGTAAGCATCACTGTATGACACACATGCTAGTCATAGAAGGGGTGAATACTTGCCTAGGTGTATATCATACCAGGCGACACCAATAACAGCCTTCAGCACTGTAAATTATCTACACTATGTTTAAAGCACAGGATCAGTGCACAGCGTATCTCACCAGGGAATAAAGGCTGAGTATTTCTATAGTGGCAGCAGGATGCATCAGGACATAAGCCCTGACCGAGCTGCTGGGACGTGTCCCCAGGTACAACACAGTTGTATTCTCAGGGAAGCAGGACTCTGTTCTCAATCTCAGGAAGCTTATGCTGTTAGCCATCTGAATTCCCACTCCCCAGAACGTTCTCTACTGGAGCAGCACACAAACACTTTGGTGTAACAATTGCTCTACATTTAAACACTCAGGTAGGACAGCCACTGCATTCTCTTCCACCACATCTATTTTACCATGCCTTTAACTTCTCCTTTCCCCATTCTAGTTCAGCTACTCCATTCTTGTATCCTGTATTCTTAAAAAGATGAGGATTTTCAGTGGTGAGCACAAGGGCAAGCCAGCGTACTAGTCTCTTGCTATTTTGCCATTTGAATGATCAAGCCACAGTCCATTCCTCCTGTCCCAGTGCCCAGTCCCAGGAGGTTTCCTCAAGCATAAACCACATACCTTTGCTGTGAAAGCCAGTATTCTGTCATTGATCAGAGGGGGGATTTTGTTAAAAAAAAAAATAAATCACAACTCTTTTCATGTATGGAAAAGCAATTATTTCAGTTGAATAATCAGAAGCCTCACCAAGACTTGTACTTTTTCATACAAATAATCTGCAGAAGTATGTTGTGGCAATGGAAGCTGAATACAAGACAATCACACGGAGCTATTGGCAAGCCACTTCCATAACTTCCACTCTAGCCATAGTTTATTACAAGAGACCACAGTAAACTTTGAATATAGTACAGGAAATAGAAGGAAATGCTAGATATCCTTCATGCTCCCTCCGTGTCTACTATTGCAAGGCATGGCTGCTTTCTCCTGCTTCCTAAATGGAATCCAGGTACAGAATATAGAAAATTTCATGTCTTTGTTGTCATGTCTTTCTAGGTACTTCTGAGGGTTTTGCTGTTTATGGGGGATTTTTTTTGTTTATTTTGTTTTTAACCCCTTGATATGAAGTGACTAAACAGTGTATGTCTTCCTAAATTAGCATTGCCTATAGAAATGCACATACAATTACTGACCTCATATGCCTTGTTCCTCTTAATGTACTGGATACTCAACTGTAAAACCCTAAAATTAATCACCACATTGACCCATGTCCTCTAAAAGAAAAATGCAAACATACATAACTCCAGTCTCAAATACCTTGTGCAGCCAGCTAAGAAAATCTCTAGATTGATTTTCTTTACAGTTTCAAAGTGGTGAGAACAAGGACTTAACAGCTGACTGGCACTAAAAAACTTGCACAAGAGGAGAGAGGGGGGGAAAAAAAGCATTACTAAGATTTCTAGGAACTTGGCTCAGGCACAGAGCAAGTTTCTCGATAACAGAAGAAGCAAGAGAACAGAGAGGCCTCAAGAACATCCTTCTGGTTGAGAGGCTCAGGAGAGAGGGAACTTTGCTGCATGGTTCAAGGGACTGTGCATTTACGTTAGCTGGCAAGGGCCTGCCTACAGCTCCTTCCTCTACAGGGACAGGTATGCCAGTCTGTGAAAATACTGCCTCAAGTCCTAAAAGCCAGCAAAGTTTGTGAGTGGTCAGGAAGGAAATACAGTAAACAGAAGGGTTTCTACAGCATGCAAGAAACTGAACAAACTGTTCAGTGTCTCCATTCAGAGCTGTACTGCTTTTAGCTTTTTTTTTTTTTAAAGGACAATAAAGATTAAGCAAAATACAAGTTTGAGGAGATGAGTTAAATTATTTTCAGCTAAAAATATACAGAGGTTATTCAGTAAAGCTCCTTATATTTTTAAGACTGATGGATACTTAAAAGGCATAACAATTCCTAGGTACGTTAACAGCCATTCCCCCACACCCAGCTGCTACACCACACATAAAATGGTACACTTTCACTGTTTGGGGTACCAGACAGTAACAAAGGCACAAAGCACACAGGAGAAAGGTCATAATTAGACAACACAACCTGAGAAGTAAGGTGCTGTGCCAAGCCCGGTATCCCTCCCCAGCAATTTTGTAGTCAGCATTTAGAGCAATATTCAGAGAAACACACTAAACTCTCAGCTCACCAAGCATTCTGCATTTAATCCAGAAAACTTCACTGCCAAAACTGCCACACTTTTCTTTCAAAGAAGCCCACAACACAACTCCACTAATCCTGCTTCAACAACCAGTCTTTGTAACTTCCTACCCACCCAATCCCAGCTGCTTCTTGTACAGCTATTACAAAGCTGAGGGCACTCAGTAATCAGCTAAGCTTGCTGACCCACAAGCCTTCCTTGTCTTAAAGGTCTTGTCTACCAGCTCCTAAGACTACCTAGGTACAAGTTAAGGGTGTTCCTTGGCTTTTGGCCCAAAGAAGACAACAACCTATGTCAGTCAGACATCATAGATTCATACCATAAATGCTCACCTTTAATTTTTGTAAGTAGGCAACAATTCATAAAAATCAACAGTGAGAATTTTTCTAGTGTGTTACCACTGGTTAAAACTATGACAATAGGCATTCATACTTATTTTTGAGCCTTGAAGCCTGATTTAGGAGAACAGGGAGATACACATGACAGGATATAGGTTCTCTGAGTAGCCACAGTGTTATTAAGAAACTTCATGTATCTATGTACAAAAAGAGCTTATGAATGCTGGCAAGTTTTAGACCACGTACACTGTACCTGCTCAATAGTATTCTACCATTTACAGCAGCATTAATATTAAACCTACAGCTAACTGGTTGGCAGCAAATAGCTGCAGATGGCAAAGTACTCACAGGTAGCTATACAGAGTGGTGAATTTCCATATCATAGTGGTTCTGCGCTCCAAACACACAATACAGTGCTTGTGTTGATGTACGTGCCTGACCACCCTGGGGACAGTCCAACACACTAGTGATAGCCAGGATACAATCCAGGGGCCGAAAGTGAGAACAAGAAGTAAGGACTGCCAAAATTCTTAAAATAGAACATAGCAAAATACCTGTTGACTAGCCAAAAATCAGCTATGGAGAATGGTTCAGCTGCACTCCCAGCATCTATGTCTGACCACACTGGGCTTACCGCAGGTCTGCTAGAAGGGCTAGCTTGTTCAGCTATTGCTAACTGTTGGGGGATAATTCAAGTCCATATGTAGTAGAATGAGCAGCGAGAGAAACTCCCTGCAGATCTCCAAGACAGCCCCATTTGTCACTGAAAGCTCTGTAGATACTAATATTCATACAGGTTTCAGAATCCCTGAATTATTTTTAAGGTTTTTTTTAATTTACTCTCTTTCATAGTACTATTTGATCTTCCTGGTTCCAGTTACCATATTTGTAAGATGGGATCCCTTTTGGAGCTTTACTTGCTGAAAACTTCACCCTCTTTCTGTTTCTTTTTAGGTTACTTGGATACAGAATATATTCTGAATAGTAATTGTCTGCAGCTATATTAATTAAAGATAGATTTAAATAAAGGCCTGGAATGATTATACAGCTTTCCCACTCCACTCTGCATGTATTTCTCTCTCCGAAGCCACTTCTCCTACAATACAGTTCTTTGCTAACACTTGTTACAGGAGTTCAGCGACCTCTGTAATTTAATACATCTGACTTACTTCTCCCTAGCCTCCCTTCCACCACTGGCTCCATGATACAACACGCTGTAAGATTGCAGCAAAGGTCATGCTGTTTCCCCTACCCAACAAAAGTCTTTGAATTCAGAAAATAGTTTATTTGTCACATGTGCTTCTGCTTTTTGATACAATGATTGTACTTTTCATAGAGACTTCTTTTCATATAGTTCTCTAAGTAGCTGAAAACATGAAACCTTTTTTAGGGCATTAACCACATTGACTCTGGAGTGTTAACCACACTAACAGAGTTAATGTGGTTTATCTGAATCTGTTCCTCATTTGGACCATATCTCACCCCACTTTGGTTTTGGTACATTTATTCCCTTCTAGTGAAATGGGAAATTTCTGATCAACATCTAGTAACATTTCGCTTGCCTTTCTTACTATATTATTTCCCTTGCCTCAATCAGTCACTTTTAGTATTCTCCAGGAGCAAATCAAATGCTACAGTAATGTTTTGTCTGCTTCAAAAGCAGTCATCTTATTTCTAGGAAAGCATCTACCTGTCACGAAAAATAATGCATTACTCATCTCTTCAGCTGATGATGGATAGTTCCCCTCGTGTAATCGACTTGAATGTGCTTTCTAGAAGGCTGTCTCATCACAGCTCCTCTTCCGAACTGGTTGTCTTGGTTTTTCTGGCAAAGAGCAGACAACGATTAATATGCTTTTTCAGTTTTTTTTTTCCATCCCATTTACCCTGCAATGCCACCTAGCTTCCTTTTGTTTTGGACAGTATAGGGTAACTTCTCTCAGGGAGAACAATAAACATTTTCATATTTCTTGGTGGTATCCAGATATCTCCTTCTTCACTGACCACACACAGAATACCTTGCAGTACTTTGAGAGATTTCCAGTGCTGCGTTCACTGTCTATGGCTGGCACAACTAAACAATGGTTCCTTTTCTTTATTCTTTGGATTTGCTGGGTTTGTTCTGCTTTTGCTTCTCTGACTGCTGATAACCCCTTGTGACTTCCACTTGTGCCACTAAGCTATCTCCCAGGCCACATAACTATGTCTTAAGCAGCCATATCAGCTATTTCCTTTTGCTAATGTGTTTTTTTTTAACAACTGGATAGAGTCTATGAGCTCTAAATGCTACAACTTCTGACATTCTTCAAAGACAATGGAAAGGATAAATTACAGGATGGTAGAGGAGGACTCATGAGATTTTGAGAGCTTAACCATAGACATGAAACAATCACTTCCAGCTAGATTTTTACAGGTGTTTCCCCATGTGCCATAGGGGACCTTTCTACAGTGTCAATGGCAGCCCTAGAAAAAGGTACAGGATAGCCCTCTACAGGGCCTACGCTGGAGGAAATACCCTCTCTCTGCAGGGAATCTTAATGAAGTGAAAAGCAGTTGTGCATGCCAGCTTGAAGCTGTCACAATAAAGAAACTCACTTTGAAGCCTACAGTTTCATACAGTATTTTATAGAATGCTAGATGGAAATGTGCTCAGCTAAAGAAAATGAAAAACGAGACAGGGAGTGAGGAGAGCTTTCAGATTCTGGGGTAAAATATCAAGAGAAAGAGTGAAGGTGCAGTTTATATTGCAGCAAAGTTATCAGCTTTGGTATTAAACAGGTATTAAGCATCTTGGAATTTGGCAAAAATTATATCAGTTTTGTTCTTTGTTATAAATTATGCAGAAATGCAAAGCACACTAGGTTCTGGTAATGAGTTGGGAAGTGAAATTCTTGCTAAGAAAAAGAATATCCCCACGTACTCTTAGACTGAAAACCCAAGAGTCAGAATACTTGCTTGAAAAAACACGTTCTGCCAGTTTGGTGTGCTGATATAGACCTCTCTATTTCCAGTATCATCATTCAGAATAACATTTTCAGGGTGGAACTGTCTCTCCATTGACTGAAGAGTTGGTTTGATTTATTAACTGTGACAGGCAGGGGTCAGAGGATCATTCATAAAGCAAAAGGTACAAACCTTTGCTGATTCTGTTGTCTCACAGATTTCATTCTGCTACAGCTGGTGGCTGAGCATTTCTGCCTGGGATGGCGGAGGATCAGGAGCTGACTCAGCCACACAAAGCTCAACTCGAGCCCTCCCTTCAGCAGCGCACCAGCAACACATACCGCAGTGCAGAGCACTCTCAGGCCCTGCTCAGTGGCTTGGTATCTCTCCGAGACAGCAGCATCCTCTTCGATGTAGTTCTGGTAGTGGAAGAGAAACCTATTGAGGCTCATCGCATACTTCTAGCTGCATCCTGTGACTATTTCAGGTACACTTCAGTACAGCAGTAACAAGCATGTGTCTGAATGTTACTCAAACCTGCAACATCCAAATCTTCTGTCTTGGCACACTGCTTCTAGATGTAAAATTAGACCCATAAGATGGAGCTGAATGTGTTTCAAAATACTAAGTATGGCTTTGTTCATCTCTCTGTTATGTCTCTACAGAAATAAAGCTCTTATTCCTGCACAGTGAGCTTACCTCCACTAAATTCACTGCCTGTGGTACTTGGAGGTATATAAAGAGACCGTCTAAACAGGTGTCTTCTGTGTAAATGCACTCTGGGTGGCTTTTAATATATTCTCAGCATTGTAAGACTTTGTCCATTATGGTGATCACTTCATAATATACAAAAAGACACTGGAAGTGGGTCACTTCTCTGTTACATGCCTATAGTGTGACTCATCCATTAAATCAGGCACTCCCTGGTCAATTTGCCTAGCAGTTTCTTGAACTGGCTTTATTTTCATAGAGCAAACAAACAAATCTGAAGGCAATCCAGCCAAACTTCTATCTGGAGGAACTGCTCTAGTTTAGAAAAATTCCTACAGTCCCAAGTTCCTCCTCCCCGACACCCAGAGTATCTGCCTCCACCCATTGACTATCCATATGTACTGGGTCTGTATTTAAGTCCTTCAGCTGTGAAACATACCTTTCAGATGGCCCCTACTGTTTTCCTGCACAATGAAGAGTGTTACTTTCTTAGGTCCTAACACCTGTAATCTTTCTATCCTTGGCTTAGAGAAGAGGTAATCCCATAGAAGTGTCTGGCTAGGTTTTTGTCTCTCTGAATATTTTTTATGTTCCCAGGACAACATAAGATAAGCAAACTGAATGTAGCTTCAATGGAAATCTGCCACAGCGTGTGCCATTGTCTTTTTTACAGAGGAATGTTTGCAGGAGGACTGAGAGAGATGGAACAAGAAGAAGTTCATATTCATGGCATCTCCTACAATGCAATGTGTAAAATCTTGAACTTCATTTACACTTCTGAGCTGGAACTCAGTGTGAACAGTGTACAGGAAACCTTAGCCGCAGCCTGTCAGCTTCAGGTGAGGTACTGGGAGATGTGACAAAAAAGAGGCAAGAAGCAAAAGCAACAATGAAAGAAAAAGGAAGCATGGATATTTGGTTAGATGGAGGGTTAGGGGGTGAAAAAGAGCATGGGTCTGATGAGAAGAATTTTTTTGGGATGCTGCATCCACTGGAACTAACTATGGAAGGGTAGGAACAGTGAATGAGTGCATGCATATCTCATTTGTGCCGATGGTTTTATTACTTACAAAAATTTACCATTTCATCTAGAGGACTGTTTTATACAGTACAGCTTACAGTGATCTGCTTACGAAAGCTTCGCTAGAACAGAATAACTCTGGCCTATGATAAAGGACAGGGCTTGCTGCTCAGAAATTGCTGTGCTGCTCGAGCCTGCCAAGAACTTCCCCAGATTGAGTCTACAGGCACATAACCTCCCCTGACCCTGTCACTACAAGAAATCCTACCACTATGGTTTCTGCACTAACTGCAGAGTTCACGTGCCTTTAAGGCAAGGGTTTTTTTTCTCTAATTTCACCTGCAGCTAATTGCTGCACAAGGCTTTGGTACCAAATCCTAAACTTTCTGGGTGCTTGCTTTGGTTGGTTTCTACACACTTAGCACCACTTTATTAGCAGAGGGGCTCTTGGACAGCAGTTAGTTATTTATTTGCCAGTAGTCCCTCCTGCCAGATACAACTTCAAATCATATTCAGAAGACAACACTAAATACTAATTTTCCTTTCAAATGGCTTCCTGTGCTCTTGAGTGATGCAGATATATTTGTTACAGATACAGTCTTTGATACTCTGAAAGAACAATTACAGAGTGGCTGTAAACCTGGCTTTCACCATGTCCTTTATGCCTTCCATTGACATGATTGCCTGCCGGGCAGTCTGCAGCTTGGTGCTATGCTAACAAAGCAGGCAGCCTGGCTGTCCAGTGTCCCATGGGTCTTGGAAGACACATTGCTGCTGCACCTGAAGCCAAACTTAGGGGCTTGCAGTATAATGTGGCTATAAGATCTATATTCTGTTCATCTACATACCTATGATGAGTTGTTCTTTTCCTCTGGAGAAAGGTGAATTGGGTGCAAGTGAACATGGTGATCAGACTGTGGGGAGAGCAGTCATCTTGTGGACAACTTTCTTACAGTCATCCCAGGTCTCTGTCTCCTGATTGTGAGGCAAGTGGTGTCGGAAATGAAAAATATCTCTCTCTTGCAGATTCCAGAAGTCATTAAGTTCTGTTGTGATTTTCTCATGTCCTGGGTAGACGAAGAGAACATCCTTGACGTATACAGACTAGCAGACCATTATGACTTGAGACATTTGAGTGATCAACTGGACTCCTACATTTTGAAGAACTTTGCAGCTTTCTCAAGGACACAAGTGTACCGACAGCTGCCCTTGCAGAAGGTCTACTCCCTTCTCAGCAGCAACCGTTTGGAGGTTAACTATGAGTTTGAAGTTTATGAAGGGGCACTTTTTTATCATTATTCTCCAGAGCAACTGGAGACAGATCAGGTCTCCTTGATGGAGCCCCTTAAGCTACTTGAGACAGTTCGTTTTCCTCTCATGGAACCCCAGATCCTGCAAAGGCTTCATGACAAATTAAGTCCATGTCCTTTAAAAGATACAGTCGCGGATGCATTAATGTACCACAAGAATGAATGTCTTCAGCCAATGCTTCAGAGCTCCCAGACACAGCTAAGATCTGAGTTCCAGTGTGTAGTGGGATTTGGAGGGATGCATTCTACTCCATCCATTGTCCTCAGTGATCAAGCCAAGTATCTGAACCCCTTGTTGGGAGAGTGGAGGCATTTTACAGCTGCACTAGCCCCCAGAATGTCCAACCAAGGGATTGCTGTTCTCAATAATTTTGTATATTTAATTGGTGGAGACAACAATGTAAGTGGTTTTCGAGCAGAGTCAAGGTGTTGGAGGTAAGATAAGGATAATCCTGCTATTATTTTTATTACCACCCTGTTGCCCATCTCTGAGTCAGTACGCCAGTAGTGCAGTCTGCATGCTTGCCAGCCAAACGATTAGGAACTAAGCAGGGGCCTCACTGAAGGAAAACAAGAAATAAAGAAATGAGCCTTATAGTAAGAGGAAGCTTCCAGCACTGCTTATGGGACAAAGCCAAGCCTGATAGGGTAGAAACTGCTACTCATACAAGAGTATTACATGTGCTACCTTTCTGCCTTGTTGGAGGGGGCAAGTATTAAAGGTGTGGGAACCAATAATACACTAGATTGTCTAGATGCTCTTGAACTAGGATTTTCAAGAAGTCTTCTGTGTGTAGTTTTGGTCCCAATAAAAAGGGATTTAGCTAACAAAAAGGATTTATAAATAAAATGCTTTTACTGGTTGATTATCAAGAATTCGCGTGCACAGTAGCAGCATTCCAGGGTCCCCTTATATGCTTCTGTGCCAGGGAAAAGAGCAGGAGGAAGGATCAGTTTTAGATCTTAATGCCCATTATGTTGCAAAACCAGATATAAACCCTTTTGCCTTTATATTGTGGTCGTTTTCACTAGTTTTAGCTGAGTTGCCCTTATTTTATGGCATGCATAGTTTCACTTCATAATGAGCTTTCTCTGTAACTAAAAGTTCCAGACCACATAGATTTTGAGCTGAAAATGAATCATGAGGTTCACTTTGAGCAGCAGATATTTGGGGAAAAGAATCAAAGAACCCACCACATATTTATGCCCTTCTTGGCCTCTTGAAGATCTATACTCAGTCTTTGTGCTATTTTTAGACTGTTTTACCTTGTAGAATGGCTTTGTGCAAGCAGAGATGTTGATGTATAACCTGACAGCAGCGTGTAAGATAATGGAAAACCGAGGCTTTCATAGCATGATTATATCAGCTAAAATACATCTTCTAAAAATAGCATAAAACAACTTTGCTAATAATAAAATGCTGACAAGGCCAAATTTCACTCCACTTACAGCTGAGCTCAATTTCAACCAAAGACAGTACAGTAACCCACATCTGTGGTGCTGTCTGGTATTCCAGTAATGATTCTGTGGCTGTACGAATAGCTTACTTTGATCCCATTCTTTTATAAGGTATGACCCACGACACAACAAATGGTTCCAGATCCAGTCCCTACAGCAAGAGCATGCTGACCTCAGTGTTTGTGTTGTGGACAACTATATATATGCCGTCGCAGGCCGAGATTACCATGAAGACCTGAGGGAAGTGGAGAGGTATGACCCTAAAAGGAACACTTGGGAATATGTGACACCTCTGAAGAAGGAGGTAAGGAGTGCATTAGCCACACACACTACTACAGTTACCCAATTCCTGATTTCATCTTTTTACATATTTTTTTTGATGTGTAGCTTTTAATTTACTGGTATTCAGATGGGAAAAAGTAGCCTCTGTGTATGGGATAAATAAATATCAAGAAAGTAGAATAATAATATATGTAAATTCCATTTTGAGGTTAAATGCTTGTTTTTCCCTGTTTTCTTGTTGTTTTTCCCTGTACCTTTATCGTGTTAATCCTTAAAACCATTTAAAATTGAAAAAAATTGAACAGGAAGTTCCCATTTCTCCTAGGCAGGTAAACTATGAGCCACGGTAATACAAGCTTCTCATTTACAGTCCTGACAACATGCTTTACTCCTGATGAGAAGAGATAATGCCTCAGTAAGAAGGTACATCGGTTTCTGTAGACTACTTAGTTCCTACACACAGAACTGAGATTGGGTAACAAGTTCCGGTGACAATAGCTGATGTGATGCAGAATCACATCTCAGTCAGCTAATGTAAGACCATTACTCATTTGAAATATGTGAGTGAATGGCTATCTTTTGTCATCAGTACCACTTATCCTTCTAGAACAGCAGTTGTGACCCCAGGAACCAGGAAATAGTGCAGTGACATGGGAATTGGGGTTACGAGTGGAAAAGTTTGTTCAAAGTTCTAATACAGCTAAAAAAGGCAAGATTTTCCATTTTTGGGTTAAAAGTGTTGCAAAGGAGGAAGAGAAATAAAAACAACCACTTGATGAATCTTGGTTTGGGAAGAAAACTAAAATCCTGAGTTTCCTTTCAAGAAACTATGCTGATTTCTACTACACCTTTTCAAAGCTATGGGTCAAGTGGCCAGCATAAAATATTTGTGATTTCATAATGCCTCTCAATTGAGAATCTCAGACCACCTTAAAAATATAAATATTACTGCCATTTTACAAAAGGGATGCAGAGGCAGAAGAGGATAAATAGCTTGCACGAGGTCACAAATAATAAATGGGTGTCAATGCTGAGAATATAAAAAGCCTAAAGATCCAATTGAGTGCTAAGTAGGATATCTTGCATTCTTGATAACATTGTTTGTATAAGAATAATCTCCAATAGAAAGTCTTCTAAGTAGACTAGGGAGAAAAGTAATAGTAGGAATGATCTTGTAATCAAGGAACAATAAAGGATGAGAACCCACTGCAGTTCTGGAATTTTTATAAATTCTAGTGTATTTCATTCAGAAATTCACACCTACAGCATAATCACCTAGAAGGGAATTGTCTCTAAGAAAATCCTTCCAGATGTTGATATCTGCATAACTTGTGACGAATGTCACTCTCTTAGTGTCTATTCCATACTTTGAAACTGTGAGAAATACATAAATCCAGACCTCAACCTCTTGCTTTCCTATGTGGTGATACAGGTATATGCACATGCTGGAGCAGCACTGGATGGGAAGATGTATATTACTTGTGGGAGGAGAGGAGAAGACTATTTGAAGGAGCTACAATGTTATGACCCAAAGACTGACCGCTGGGATGTTTTAGCAGATGGCCCAGTGAGACGCGCTTGGCATGGGATGGCTGCACTGCTAGGAAAGCTCTATGTAATTGGAGGAAGCAACAATGATTCTGGCTACAGAAGGGATGTTCACCAGGTGAGAGCATGTCATACCTGTGTCTTTCTTGGAAGAGTCTTTTTTTTAATGGATGCTTGCACTCTGATGTAATGTCTTTCTCCTACTAAGTATGCAAATAAAACCATCTGCCCAGCAGCAGCTACTGCACCAGCTCTCCCCCATCAATTGCAGAATTTACAATGATTTATTTACTGCTCTCTGTCTTGAATGCATTGTCTAACTCATAAAGCATTAAAGCTCTAGCACTTGGAATTCCTACCAATTTTAAATCATCTTTGAAGGATAACATTCATTGGAATGCACATACCCAATACGTAGCACATCAACTCAATTTATTTTGTGTTGTCTTCTCATGTGCATTTTTTTCTAAGTTGAGGACTTTTGACTTAGCAATGTTTAATTGCAGGACAGAGTTGCTAAGGATAGGTTGGGTGGCAATTGTATAATGCAATTAACTATAGAGTACCTGATGATAAGCGATGGCTGGAGAGAATTCTCTTGAGTCTTATTCCAGCTTCTAGAACTGCTAGAGACATGAAAAGAAGACACAAAAAGTTACTGCTTTTATAAAGCAAATGAAGCTGGCAGAATTAAATCTAGTTGAAAAGTGTATATGAATGATAAAAAGGTGCTTACAAATAAAGACAGTTATCCAAGCAGGTACCCAATGAAATTTAAAACTTCCTATATGTTTATGGTGCAGAGACAGCTTAGCAGATTTGTCACATTTGTATGTTCCAGCACATTTTTTCCTAATGCAAACAGATGCATTATGTCTGAACTTATATTAGCATGTGTCCCCATCTCTTTCACTTTTGTGTACATGTTTTGAATGACATACAGCTGTCATCCAGCAGCAGGGTCAGATTCACTATGTGGCAACTATACACAGTTTTCTGCTGAGCACTGTACTTACTGTACTTCTACTACATAGTGACATGCTCTCTCCATTATCAGCACCCTGTCAGAAGACTGATGATACTGCATGGCTTCCTAAATAATTTGCCATATAGCCAGGCTCTGTCACTAAGATACAAGTTTGATTTTGGTTAATCTTTCCCTTTGTTTTTTTTTTTACAGGTTGCCTGCTATAGGCCAAGCACTGATCAGTGGACAAATGTCTGTCCACTTCCTGCAGGACATGGAGAGCCAGGTATTGCGGTCTTAGACAACAGGATCTATGTCTTGGGAGGCAGATCCCACAACAGAGGAATCCGCATGGACTACGTCCACATTTACGATGCAGAGAGAGACTGTTGGGAGGAAGGACCCCAGCTGGAGGATGATATTTCTGGGATGGCTGCCTGTGTCCTCACTTTGCCCAGGGCTATTTTAATGGAAACAGAGAAATGGTTCTCAGAATGGCATGCAGACCGCGTGAAGTATCACCTTGACTTTCCATCGGAAGTTATGAGCGTATCAGACTGGGAGGAATTTGACAATTCAAGTGAAGATTAGAGAACTTTAATATTTATTTTTTGCCAGTGGATGAGGAAATTAAGGCTTTGAGAAAATACTTAGATATTTTATATGTCTTTCTTATATACATAAATCAGTATTTAAAGGTTTGAAAAATAAGTGTTCTGCACAAAATGCCATTTACGGTCAATATCTGCCCGTCTGCAAGTGTTCTGCACAAAATGCCACTTTCAGTCAGTATCTGCTCACCTGCCAGAAAGCAGTGTTTTTAAAGTAACCACAGAACTGCCATTTTACCCCAGTTAAAGTATAGAGGTTCTATTGCTTTGAAGGAGACTTTTCTTAACCTTCAGCATGGAGAGAAAAAAAGGCAAAGGCGGCTCTGCTTTACTAGCTTCTTCCCTTCCAGCTTTTAGCTTGAAAGAGCTTTTTGAGATTTTTTTTTCCCTTTTCTTTTTGGTAATAAAACTTCCTAGCCAGCTTAACGCAGGAAGGTAACACCTAGTGTCTCCCTCCTGTGCCAGGTGTCAGACAGCTTGATTGATTTTTCAGCAAGATTGAACATACAGAAACAGGAACAGTAGCAAGGAAGTCTGAACCTTCATCTCATCTGGGCATGCAGCCATCTTTGTAACTGGGTTAGAGTCTGTGAACTGACACCCACTCCTGAACTTCTATACTGCAAGTTCTGTCAACACAGTGGAAAGAAGATTTCTAGAAAAAACTCTGTACAGAGTATGGCAATGTCATTGTTCAACTGTCAGACACATTTGTTCACAAGCATAAATCAATAAACCCTTGTCAGAACTTTTTTCTTTTTAACTACTGTCTCAGTTTTATTAACTGTGGAGTCTGAAAGTTAACGAGTTTAATTAGATCCTATAATACTACATTAATATCAGTGAAGTTACACCAGCTTGGGAGATGGGCAATTTTTTTCATTCTATGATTATATGCTTTAGAAGAAGATAAAGAGAGCAGACATTGGTTTGCTACAGCATAAGAAAAAAAAGATGACTAGAGGTATTGAAAATTACACTGCAGCAGCTGAATTAATGCCAGGAACATAATACAGAATTACTGCAGCTCAGAAAGATAAGGCATAGTAAATCCTTCCTTCATGAGGCCTTAAAATAATAGTCTTCTGACTACCATCTTGCTTAACATTAGTTTAGAAGCTGATTTAAAGTCTGAACCAGTGGGATACCTGAATAGTATGGGAACCTTCCTCTTGGAAGGGCGGGAAGTAATCAGTGCCACCAGAAAATCACAAACAAACTACCAAAAGCCTTTAAATCTTGTAGCAGTAATGGGGTTGTAAAAGAAGAGCAAAACTGAAGTGACAATCAGAATGATACAATACTAGTCAAGTATCATCACATCACGACAAATACCGTGCACACTGACTTCAGAGAAATGGAAGAAGTTTGTGGATATTACCATTACGTAGGGATATTTTGTTTATGGAAACAAAGATTATTTCAAAATGGACATAGATGACTCTAGTACAGTGGCCTTCTGTAAAGATGCAAGAGTATTTGCACACTTCTTTTAATAAGCTCAGCAGCTTTTTCTTGGCAAGAAGGGCATTTGTTAGATTTTTTTTTCTCCAGCACTGGCAGTTTTCACCTCAATCTCTGAACGTTTGCCAGTTGGCAAATAAATTAAAAGACCTGGTAACTGCAGGAAACCCTATATATGAGCTTCTTCAGAAAATCTTTTTTTATAATGAACTCTGAACTGCACATGGAGTCTGGAAATACAGACTTTATTACACTGCAATATTGGAGACTGATAAGTATTCCTATTTTGCCTACAGAGTTAGTTTTAATGTGTAGAAATTAAATGTGGTGCTCAGACATAAGGACAGATCTCTCTGACCTGGACATCACTAGAACCACTCCTTCCAGACTGCAAGTGTTGCAATGGCAATTTGGTTTGTCTGCAAACAACAAGCAATTCAAGACTTCTAGTGGTCCAGGTTATATGCTACACCCAGCTGGTCTAACTCAACCCAGAAATGTAACACAAGTCTAAAGCTTGCAGTGCATTTTCCATTTTAACCAGCACTTTTCAACAAAACAGTGATACCTTATGTCATACAACTGAAAATGTTATTTAGCCTCTTTCATGATGAAAAAAAAAAGTAATCCTTTGGCTTCTTTTCTTTTTCCTATGTATACCACTAGAGGGTATTACTTACTATTACAAATAACCAAGCTGATAGGCTAATTCTTAGATTACATAGGAGAATGTAAGACATTAATGAGTAATTATTAAGCTTAAGAAACATCTTGAGAAAACTCCTGGTTTGTTTTTTTTTCCCAGCTTCTACCCTATCACTCCTTCTGTGTTTGAATACTGATTTTTAGAGTCAGGTGATCCGTTTTTCCATCTATCAGTATAAGCAATGTTGTGATTGCATTATTTATTAAATGTTACAGTTGGATGCTGTGCAAAGCATATCAATGTAAGGCTCAGAATGCAGTTACAAGGACATTATTTGTCTTTTAAGGGGATCATCTACCTTAGCGAGAAGTGCTGCATTATTTTTTCTATATTTTTTTTTAGTTACCGGTATAATACCCCTAAGTTACATGAACTAAAACCTAAGGGCGGGTATTATGGTTTTTTATTTGATAAAAACAAAACTTCTGTTGCTTTCACGCCCAAAATTTCTTTTCATCTGAGCATGATTGTGGCTGTTGGTGGTATGCACTATCTTACTTGCATGTGTTTTGTTTAGGTAAAAACCCACAGAGTTTAGTTTAGCTTAGCTCAAACCATCCTAATCATTTAGCAGTAGCTCGTTTTAGCCCAGCATGTACCTTTTCAAGCTAATGCATAGGCTAAACAATAATAAAATTGCTTTGCTTTACAACTGGCAATTTTATCTAATTTGGCAGATATACAGAGCTTTGTTCTTGTTTACTGCAGTTACCTATATAAAGAAATTGCAGGAGACATTACAGATTGATACACAGAGCTATAATTATTATTGATTGGTTTTCCTATCAGGAATGATGCTTCAGGAACTCAGCCTTCAAAAGCCCGCTTAAACTCAGTGTTACCTTAAGAAAAACTTGTACTCAAACGGATTCTAGACTGATTCCATGTTTTTTAATTTATACATTATCTGATATCCTAAATATGTCAGTCTTGCATCTTACAGTAAAAAGCATTCATTTTTTACAGCGACTCCTCAGAGACAGTATAGCACAAGACATTGTGGACAGATGGACAATCAACTAAGAAAGCTTTAAGTTATTTCTGGTCTCTAAGTGAATAGCCAAACAACTCTTCCAGAACTGAATGATCAAAATACCAACACTTAAACTGCTGATATATTAGGAAGTCCAGAAGAATAATAACTAGGTTTCTTGATGATCTATTTTCCTATTTCCTGCCAGCACAGAGGTAAAGCTGTATAGGCATATTTGCTAGACTTGTAATTAGTGGAATTGTATCCTAAAGTATTTCAGGCTTCAACATTTGGAGAAGTGATTATAATTGCTTCAGGTTTTGTTTCATAACTGCTTTCACTACTGTATTTCTTCTCCAGCTGTCTACCTCCAAATCCAACATATCCTTTCCCATTTCCTCATGGTTTAAATTAGGGTCATCAATTTTGCATTGGAAGCATACCCAGTACTTGATTTGAAACAAATAAGGATCCTCATTCTAAACCCTTGACAGAAATGTACTTCTCCTTACTTAGAAACCAGCCACATGTACAATTTATTTGGCATTCAGCCCAACTGATGGGGTCAGAAGCTTCTGGCGAAAGGAAGAAGGAGCAGCTGGGCATGGAGAAAGAGGGACGGGATCTTCTCAAGGGAATATTCTGCCAACTGAGTTTTTATTTCATCAGCAGATGATGCGCTTTAAGAGCTCCCCCCCTCCTCGGTTGTGCTACAACTATTTGGCCATGCTCTGAGGGTGGAAGCTGCCAACAGGTAAGACAAAGAACATAAATGTGTTTATATGTAATAAAAAGGTAAAGTGGTACCACATGTCTCCATTCTTCCTAAACCAAATGCAGTTGTAGGGATATAATACACCTGAGATGATTGTAGTCTACGAAGTTGAAGGCCAGTCTTATCAGACAACATTAATCATCTTGAACAAGTCACCTTTTTCTCATATGTAAGTAGAACATGGAGTCCTTTACCTAGAAGATCTGGCCTAGTTCAACCACAGTTACTGAAACCAAGGGGGGAATTACTGGAAGGATGCACACACCCTGCATGAATACAAGTTCAGAACAGCTAATTTGTGGCAGTTCCTTCCAAATGAAAGCCTCTCCGTGCCTTAGAATCCTCTCTGGATGGGAAGGTGGGTTTGCTGGTTCTCAAGCATCAGTCCAGCCCCATGCAGTACTGCACAAAAACTGCTTTATAATTAGATACTATTTATTCCTGATATGTTTCAACTCTTTTGAGATTTTAGTACTATCCATACAAAATGGAAGCAAAATCACTATGTATTTGACCTACTACTTTTTATTATAACAAAAACCATAATTCAATAAAACGCAGCAATAGGAATTTTTATTTCCTTCTAATATACTATGGGTTACTAATTCTGCTGCTAACTTGTGGCTTTTGTAATTACTTTTAAACATTATTTAGCCTGTTATTGCAAGTCCAAGTACTATCTTTTAATAAATATTTTGGCCATGGCTAAACAGAAAGCGATCCAGGTCTGTTCAAATGACAGAAGAAAACATAGTAGCCTTCATATCTATTGTAGCCTATCTACATGGGTTTAAAACTGACCCTCGTTGGCAGATGCAAGCATGTAAACCAGTAGGAATGGATCAAAGGTATAGCTACTAAGTAAGCTTTCCTAGCAACGGATGAAATATTTTTGCATGGATGTGAATTTTCACGTGGTATTATTCATCTCTGGGTCTACTGTTTTGCTAGTATTGCTGTAGATGATTGAACAGCTGTTGTTTTCTACCCAGGAGATGGCTGTACTTCAAAGGCTGGTAAAGTGATACCTGTACATGTATTCAGGGCTTACTGTAAGATCCTTTTGTGTTATTGATCTTACGAGACTTTCCTGGATGATTTTGTCTAAAACATAAGAACGACACTGGATGAGTCTTCCATTTTAGATGATCTGAACTCTGCTAAATGTCTACAAAGACACAGCCCATATGTTCCAATCCAAACACCTCAGCTGGCAGTAGTTACCAATGTAGAAAGAAGAACAAAGAGAAAAAAAATGACCATGTTGTGACTGAGCTTCCGGAAAAGGCAGAGAATGAAAGAAAGACAGCAAAGCTGGAATAAGACTGCACAACAGTCCAGTTAGGCACTTCATGGCAGTCATCTTAAATCTGGTTCTCCATTTTAAATATTTTTTTTGCTTCCAAGCAGTGCTTCAGTTCAAATCGCTAGCCCCAAAGCAAAACGAAAAAAAAACAAAAGCACAAATTAAACAAAGTCATGAGACCAAGCTAAAAAATCACACTATTTGCAAAGGTTCCTAGCATGTCTGGGGAACGAGTGCAGCTATTTTGTTGCGCCCTTGCCTACTGCAGCCAGACATGCTGACTGCCACTGCCAGCCCTCCCAAACGTGAGTCAGACCAGGCAAAGGCCCACGCTGAGGTCACCCCGCGCCAGCCTCCCTCTAAAATTCAAACGGCTCACGCTGCACCACCCGCCAAGCGCTCGCCCAGCCCCTGAGGCCTGCTGAGTCCTTTCCGGGGTTTCCTTCCTCTTCAGCAGCCGCAACACCATCTTCCCTCCCGCCCTTGCCCTGACACACAGGGCTTTGACACCCCTTATCTGGGAACAGGGCTGTATGAGACAGGAAACCCTCTCTTAGAGCACGTAGGAAGTTACCTCGAGATCAGAGGAGATTATCGCAGTGGTCCATTTTGTTCCTCAAAAAAATAATCAACTAATAAAACAAGGAAACCTCAGGGAAGGTGACCTCTGCTTCCAAACCAGGGTGCCTGGCTGCAGGGCAGCCCACTGAGCTAGATGTGGGGAGGGGAGGGAGGCCCAAGGCAGGGCAGGGGGAACCCTGGAGGGAAGGTGAGTGTACCTCAGGGCGCCATGGCAAAGCCTGTGGCCGGGCAACACCGAGAAGGAAGGATGTGCTGAAAGAAGAGGTGAAGATGAAGGAGGGTCATCCTCAGATGCTTCAGCCCAAGGACTGGGCAGAGTTTTTTGGGGGCGACCTGTGGTAAAGCGCGCCTGCATCACGCCAGGGAAGCGGTGCGGAGGAAGGACGGCCCTGCCCTCTGAGGGGCTGCAGACGGCGCGGGGGTCTCACACCCCGCCTAACTCAACACGCCACCGGGACCCTTCACCTTCATTCTCCCCTCAGCCAGGACTGCCTTGCGGAAGGCTTGAACGACTCCAGCCCGCAGGGGCTGGGGAAGGAGAGAGCGCTGCCTCCAGGCACCGCGCCACTGCCATCCCCCCGGCCCGGCCCGGCGCCCCCCTCAGCGCGGCCGCCCTCTCCCTGAGGCGGGCACAGCCCCCAGCCTCCCGGCCGCCAGCGCGAGCCGCAGCGCGCGTGCGCGGGGCGGTGTCTCCGGAGGACTCCTACCGCCCGGCGCCGCCGCCATTTT
>KZ506195.1:298134-312900 GCA_002844005.1 Limosa lapponica baueri
TTTATTACAATTTGGACCTTGCTGGGCTAAAACTATTTAGCATTCATATTGGTATTATTGAAGTGATAAACATCTAAATGTTGACTTGGTCCTACTGCATTATATGCTTTACATTTATGCTCTAAAATAAACAGTTAATTAGTAATCTGCTTATAAGCTAAAATAAAAGTTTTAAGTATAGCTACTATCTGAGAGCGTACAGCTGATATACATATAACTTTGGGCATCTCCCTGCACCAGTGAACAATTAGTAAAGCCTACGATAAATGATACGTATTTCTAAGATTTACATACACTGTTGTCAGTTGAGTTAGTTACCTTGGCAGTTCAGACTTAATGTTTTTAATGAAATAATTGAAGCCTGCAGTTCTCTCACTTATATTACAACTAACTTTGCTACTAACGTGTGTAGTATTTTCATGGGTACTGCATTTAAAACAAAACAAAACAAACAAGCAAAAAAACAACAACCAAACCACACCAAAAAACCAACAACCCAGATCTGTTTCTTTACTTGTGTGCTTTTAGCCAAGAAGCATTTCCTTCCTTCCTGGTGCTCTAGAGGAAGGAGTATGAAGGACAGGGATACGGTGTCATGTATTTACTGGGACTACATTGCAGGGTTATGTACTGCTGTTCTTCAATCCTGCTTTTCTTCTGGAAAACTAGGAGGGCAGTTCTGCGTTCAAAGGTTATACAGGATAGAACTTTAAGGTGGTGATGAATTTTGTAAAAGCAGAGGTTCTTTGGTGCTGTTACTATAAGAAAGAGCAGCAAAGTCTACCTTAAAATTTCTCAGCATTTAATAACCTGTAGTTTTATAGCCAGCAATAATATGCTAATGAAGCCTTGTTTTAAGCTGGTGTGCTCTAACCACCATGTGACATGTAGGCAGTGCCCAGTAGGGTAAGTCCTGGTATGTTTTACTTTAAAGGAGCTTATCTCTTCTACACAACAAAGTTCTTTATGTCCAGCATAGACAGTAGATAAACTAATGGTTGGTAATTTCCTTAAAAATTAGCAAACTGTTTGAAGGTTGATTCAGGACATGAACAACGCATTTTAAATTCAATTATAAAATGGAATGAAATGGCGTAAGGAACCAGAAAATGGGACCAGCAGCAGCCGCTAGACTTACATCTGCCATGCGTTTAGAAACGGTCCTTTAATATCTTGCAAACACTGTAATGAGCATCGTAGACCATTCTGAAGGCAGTAGTAGTCCTAGAGTTCATCTCCAGACTTAACATGACAGTATTACGGACTCTGAAGATTTTTATTTTTTTCTTTTAAACAAAAGCTTCACCATATAGCAGATTTTTTATACTAACAATGGCTTCTTCTAGCTCTGTGCCAGCATTATAGTATTAAGTAGTTTATCTGTTCATGAGAGATCAGACCTATCCAAGCATATTTGCTAGTACAGAGTTAACCTGTCACTGAAATGTTTTGGTGAAGTAAATAGCCACTCACCATAATTGTATAACTGACTTACAGTATTTCTCTTGAGCTTGTTACAATTAGGTTACAGTTAACTTTTTTTCTCAACAGAAAGTTGAGACAAGTAGGCCAAAATGTGCTAGTAATAGAACTTTCTTAATTAGGAAATTAGGCTACTTCTTTCACTAGACAGCAAGCATTATGCTTTTCTTAAGCCAAGGAAACTTAGTATTGCTGTGTTAAGCATTAAAATGCATCTAAGCCACAAGACCTAGATTTTAAGCAAAATATTGGGCCTATATTTGTGACGTGTTGATCAGGGAGCTTTAGTTCTGATGACTATCGAATTGAAAGTGACACTGGCAGTAGGACTTGTGTCTGTGCTGACATGCATCAACTTTTCAGTGTGCTACCTTGGAAAATACAATTCACAATTACTTCAGAGATTTTTGTGTGCAGTCTTAATCTTTGTAATTTCCTTTTCCAGTCAAAGTTATTGATGGTTCCCATCATGATAGTGCTGAGTGCCTCACAATTTAATACACGTTCACCCTCAGAACTGTTTGCAGAGTTTGTTTTCAGGTGAAACTGAAAGTGACATGGATCACCTAGAGGAGATCCTGTGCTACAGCTAGAGTCACTGTGGTTCAAGAACTCTGTGGGAGTTTTGAGCTCTAAATTCTGTACAATCAGGACAGCATGCTTAATCAGATGGAGACAAGCTACCATCATTTAATGAAAAGCAGCACTTTATCTGTAGTGCTGCCACCCGAACTCTGGCAATTGTCCTAGCTATATTTGAAATGCAAACTTCTATTGTTCTACTCTGTTCCCAGATGAGGCTAGATTAATTGCATCTAGGACTTGAACGTTCTTTGCTGCCCTTTTACTTGATGTGCTTTCATGTCTCAAGAACAGTTGAAGATCTTTCCTCTGAACTACTTGATTCTCTGGTTTGGACATCAACCCTTATTCTGGGCAACAATGTCAGAAATTAAGGATAATTAACCTGTTGGTTTCTTGAATCTTCCAATACCTAAAGCACCAGCTGCTACAGTGCCACTTTGTCCTGTGTGCAGTGCAGCTGAACTCAGCCTCTTTTGTGTAGCTCAGCTTTATAGCTTTTGGGGACAACGGGATATCAAGTAATTTCTTACAGTTGAGGCTTGCTTATTCTTCTCCAGAACAGGCAGCTCATCTGAACAGTTGTTTCATTTTTGGTACTAATGCTAGTGTTACCAAAGAAGGTGAGTTGTGACACTAATTAGGATAATGACTGAGATTCAGCACCCCATAAATTCCAGAGCACATTACGTTTTCGACAGCTATTCACCCAGTGGGCTAAAATGATAATTTAGAGTTTTGATGCATTTTTATCTCCTTAAACTTATATTACAGGACTCTATCAACCATAGAACTATTAATATAAACTTATTGGAATATCTCTAAAACATGTTGAATCGGTTGACTGTGTGACTAAAATGGCACGCAGGAAACCTTTGCAGTGTATGAATCAGCTTCAAATGGAAGACAGGTATGGAAGAGTCTAGAGTGAATGAAGTAACACTTCTGACTGGCATGTTCCACAGCTTGTGTTTCCCCAGGGCTTTGAATTCATGCTGTAACAGGGACATAATGAAAGGATGCTATCTAAAATACATTTTGATTTTTATCATTTGGGTGGAACCAAATGGCTGCATTTCAGAAGTATTACTCACTTCAGCAGTTGATAGTTCCATCCAGCAATGCTGGCATGCTTTACAAGGGAATTACGTTATCTGAGAAATGCTGAGACTAAGGAAGCATCATCCTAATTTATAGATAAGGGCCATGAGCTGTCCAGAGTCACACAGGAAGTTTGTGGCAGAGATGAGAATAGAACCAGGTCTCCTGACCCTGTCCTGTGCCTAATCATAAGACAGTCCTTCTTCTGACTGGCTTAAAACTTTGTCTGAAAAAAACTGTGTTAAATAATTTTAGTGGGAGATCACACCTCAGCTGACCGTATCATAGATGCTTTTACCAAATACTGCTTTTAGAGGGACTTCTTGACCAGATTCTTCCAGACATTGTCAAAATGGAGGCCTTTAACATAAGATCCATGAATTACTCTATCATGACATCAAAAATCTTCTCCAAAAATCTTGTTTCAACATGCTGTTTCATTTAATCTTTTCAGGGGAACTACTTTTTTTTTTAATAATATAGCACAAGAGGATATTCAGAAACTTTCATTAAAAACCAACCAAACAACACTGAATAAAAATACAGTTATTGCAAATCAATTTACTATTCTAGTGGTTCTTGGCATGTGAGAGTATTTTTTGAGTAGCTTTTGGCAGCTAGCACTTTTTAATGGCAGATACTGATTTGTAGCAATTTTGCCCACCCAGCAGTCCAAAGAACACTTTCCATTGTTGATCTAGGTGGAAGTTGTTGCAATGCAATAGACTTACATTGTAAATATTTTTCCACTCCCCTGAAGCAAGATTTGCAAACCTATTCATATTGTAGAGATCATTTGGAGTCAAATTGAAGGATATCTTTTTCTAGAGCATCAAAATGAATAATGGATTGATCTCTACTGCACGTGAGCAAAATTAAATTGTCAGACTCTCAGAAAATGCAAGTCTATGTTTTTGATCCAGTGTAGTAAGGATAGTGATTTTTTTCTTCCATGACTAAGAGTAAAGTGTTTGAGAGTGGATTGGTTTTAGGGTGTGGTGCAAATGCAGTTTCTTGTTAAGTTTTAACTGTTGGTGACGTTGGATCTTCTTGAATTTGGGTCTAAAACGGAACTTGGATCTATCTTCAAGGGCTATTTAAATCTAGCAATGTAACTCTGAGTATTTATAGATGTTATCAGCCTTTTCCTAAAGATATATTTGTTAGGTTCCTCTTTAGGTCATCTTGTTACTATTTAAAGCTTTCTTTAGCCTTTCTCTTCAGTGAAAAGTCTGGCAAACTCTGCTTTTTAGCAAATAAGCAACTAAAGCGTGCTGCAGTAGTCTGTGAAGAGATGAAAACCAGTCAAATTAATGCTTTATGTATGTGTTAACTATCATGGGCAGTGTATAACTACTTAATGGTATTTGCTGGCTTCCTGTTTGAGTTTAGGAACAGCACAAGATGTCCATTTAAGAAGGTAATATAGTCTCAGTTACATCCCAAGAGCTTATGGGAGATCAGAGGGTCTTGTCCTCTCTCAGAAGCACAAGATTACAATTGGTCCAAGTGTGACAGCCTCGAATTTGAGGTGGGGGAAGCAACACATTTGGCTTAAATACCTCATTTCATTCTAATGTGCAACATAAAACTTAAATCTCTAAAAAGAATTTAAAAGTTTGAGAAATTTTATTTTAAGAGATACAACACTGAGTGACCGCCAATGAGTTTATTATAGTATCTTGAACTTCACTTAAGGATTCTTGCTTCTGAGTGATCTTCAAAAAATATCTATTGGAGCAACGGTAACTGGTTTAAACAGGCTTCAGATCATCTAGTGACACACACACTATTTTGTAAACTCGGGGTTTCTTTCTTTAAAGGAAAAATATAGAGGTCTTACCTGAGAAGTTTTAATCTAAGGCCCTTGGCCAAGGTTCTTAAACTATCTGCATCAGTTCTAAATTTTAATACTATTTAAATAGACAAACTGTTACACATACTGTATGTTATCAGGACCAAAATCTAGTTTTTCCTTAAATAAGAAGATCAAAGCTAGTTGCCTTTGGATTTCACAGAAGCGGCTTAGTCAGCTGAGACTCAACTACAAAGAGCTTGGGACCTAGTTTAGGGAAGAAACTCATTAACTGTTTGCCATTGGTCATAGGCTGGTTCTGCTTTTTGTGAAATTAGTTATTAGCTGCTAATGTCAGTTTTCTAATATTTACTATAGTTACCACATAGAGTAAATGAAATAAACAGGAAGGGAGGTGTAAAGTTAGAGCTGCTGCAACAGACCACACGTTCAGCTATTCTGAAAAATTTAAGGGAGAAATGACTGTTTAGTTAGTCTTAAATGCTACTTGTCACATTGGGTATTTTGCTAATTCTAATTAAATACAGGTATTGAACAATGATAAGAGTATAACCTATCAGCCCAAATGATGATGTTTCTTGCTTGATCATAGTTTAGCTCTTCTCATCTTTCACCACCAAATAGGAAGAGACTCAGTTATGGTAGGAAAGGCCTGACATGTCATTGTTCCTGTTTCAAATTCATTGGCAGGAAGCAGAGGTGAAAACAACAAATAAAGCTAGAATCTGTACATCGAATGCTTTTTAAAAAGAAAAAAAAGTTTGCTTTTGCCTGCTTCAGAAGCATACCATTACTTTAGAAACTACAGAAGCTTCTTACACTGTGATAGCCAGAACTAGAACTTCAAGTAATGCTTTCTTTGCCATAGGAATCTCTCTTCAAAAAAATAAATTTGCTTTGAAGTAAGCCAGCTGATGCTAAGACCAGTGTGAGTGCTGCGCTCTTTTGAATGGATGTTGTATCTCATTACTGATGGTAGCTTTAGTGGTGTTAATTTATATCTAAGCGAAATAAATTGTTGCATTAAGTTGTAAGCTTTCAACAGGAAAAGGTGTAGTTCAGCAATTTGTCTCAATATCTAAATACACATTTAGTTAAGAGTCTGAAAAAGACTGCAAACAACATTATCATGTTTAGCAGCAAAATGTTGGTATTTTAGTTAAGTAAAAGTAACTTTTCTTTTCAGTTGAACCTTACGTCAAGAAGAGTGTGGGGCTTTTTTCCCTGCGACGGACTTGTATTTGTTGTTCCTCTTCATTTGATTTGTATCAGAAGTGAGATTCCCATGTGTGATAACTTTTTTTTTTTTTCATTATGCAGGTTGGAGATATTGTGAAGGTTACAAGGATGAATATAAACGGTCAGTGGGAAGGAGAAGTCAATGGTCGAAAAGGGCTCTTCCCATTCACACACGTCAAAATATTTGACCCTCAAAACCCAGATGAGAATGAATGATTCCCTCTGCCCAATTTACACTGCTGCTTCATTTTCCTGGCTATCATTAGCATCGTTTGAGGTGGGATGATGACTTAATGGCACATTGCTAGCATTGCCCAGTTTCCAGCTTGCTGCAGTTTGACGGTTCTTTTAATATACATTTGGAATACATACAACTGAAGTCACTGCCTGACCTTCATACCATAGTTGCGTCATCCAGAATTTAGTTTCACTTTTAAAACTCTCTTGGGCCTTAAGCTGGAGAAGACTGAACCAGTACATAGCAGAGAAGTATGGGAAGAAAACCTTTCCTGTTGGGACTTCCAAGGACTTTTTCTGGCTTGCTCAGTAGGAAGAGCCCTAATCTTAGATCAAACATGCAACTTGTGCATTACTGTCCAACAAAAAGCAACAACAAAAATGCAATTTTAGGACTGAAGACGACTTAGTTTTAAGAGAACCTGTCCTAAGGTAGTACATTTAAAGTGATGGTCTCTTTAAAGGACAATAATTGAAGCTTATATATTCTAAGCAGTTGTATTAGAAGCTGCTCTTTTCTGTTAACTCTTAAGCTTGTTGTTGACCTTCCTGAAACAGTGTGTGTTAAATGCAAATAACCATTGAATGAGCTGCATTGAAGCAGAGACATTTATTTATAAGGAAACTTAGGAGGGGTTGATACTTGTAACCTGTTTTGACATACTTAATGCATTTCTGTTGATTTTTGCAAGCACTAACTGTAGAAAGTGAGCTTTAAAGGGAAACACTTTGGCCTGGTCTATACACAGCTCTTCTGCAGTGTTGAAAGTGTAGTTTTACTAGTATAGAAGTGCTTGTCACCAAGCTGTTACTTGGTAGACTGATCAGATTGCCATTGTGTGGAGAGGTAGGAGAGGAGTGGGACAGAAGAACTTGATAAATACTCATAAAATCCTCTTATTTAAACATACACCCTTTATACCCATTTCTCTGTAGGCTCCCTTATCTCTCCAAAGTTTCCTAGCTACGCCAGCCCGAGCTCATTGAAAGCTCCTTTTCAAACACAGTACCTTTTTTCTAGAGTGTCTCCACGTTGCTGTGCTTCTTTCCCAGAGCTGCTTTCGCCTTCTTTTTATTCCTCCCTCTTTTTCCTTGCTTGCATTCTAAGTCCTTTGCATGCTGCCATCTTTTTTTACCCTTCCAAATGAGTTGGCTCTGGTTTATATATATCCCAGATCCCTCCCCCTCCCAGCATCCTCTAGAAAATGGTTAATTGGGGTCAGCTGCCTGGGTTCCCCATGTGATAAATTAATGCTCAGGCTGGAGGAGGCCACAAAGGTGTCTATTATCAGTATAGCTTCTTTCCCTTTTTCTGTACATAAGCTATACTGCTGTAACTGTACTTACAGTAGGGAACTATACGGCTGCAGCTAAATAAGTACAATTCACGCCATGCAGGTTAAGTCCTTAGCCTGTGTACAGGATATGAAAGCTTAGGTACAGCGGTAGCCCGTGCTGCCTTCCTTAAATGTGTTTTGTAGGTGAACTGGAATGCTCTTTTAAAAATAATGGAACGCTGAATTAACAGAATACACGTCTGCAAAGACTGCGACTACAAACCCTCCTGTTTCAGACAGCCCGGTTGAAGAAAAATGCCTGTTGTGGGAGCTGACAGGAAAACAGCAGCCCCCATTTTTCAGCTTTTGAAGGCTGTCCATTGTAGCAAAATGAGAAACTTCAGACACCCGAGAATCTCACCAGTTCTTATAAATGTCAAATTATATAAAAGTTGTTGTCTTAAGTTCCAGCATGTTTTCTTGTTGATTTGTGTCGCTTGATCCTAATAAAAGCACGTTGTTCTTAGCTCATGTGAAAGTGCCGGCAGATCCTTAATTGGAAGGCACTGAAGAAATGCAAAAATGGCATTTGCAACGAGACGTGAAAAATGCCGGGGTTTTTAAAGAAGTCTCTCCGTTCATCTATTAGCTATTTTCTGTAGTATTGATCAAGTGGCTGACAGTCTAGAGGTTCTTGTAGAGCATTTTACTACCAAATTAACTGTGAAGTAGAGTAGCATTGACTGAAGTGTTTGGTGCTGTAAGAGTAATTCTTGACAATAGGCATTGACATTTTGTCTTGCAAAGAAAAGCTATGCAGCTCTCTTAACTAAAGAAGGTCATGTTTTTCCTGTGCCCCAACTATACCTGTAAGTTTACTACATAGATTGTACTACTGAAAGTCATCTTTTGAATACAGAAACTGCACTAAACTCAGTCTGCTGCAGAGAAATCCGATTTCAGACCTGACCTATTTACAGGCAGCTCTTCAGAAGACTGATTGTAGAATTCTTCTTTTGCATGGTAAATAAATACTGTGAGATTTGAGATCTTGAGCACAGCTTTTGACCTTGGTTTTCTTTTTTTTTTCTTTTCACTGAAATAAACATCTTGACTCATCCCCTCATTGAATAAGGTATACGCTTTGAACACAAGCATTGTTTTAGGTTTAATTCTGTTCTGATACTGCAGGAAAGCAAAACATTTTACCTTCAAAACTATGCAAAATTTGTGTGTAGTGGCATCTGATGCAAAGACAAGAATTCTTAAATTTCTGTGAACCTGGTTTTGGGCCACGGATGAACAGTGTTTCTCTGAGTAGCAGTGGTGTGGTTCAGGTATGTGAACCGTGGTTTAAATGTAGCATACTGACCAGTCCCAGCCGATTGTAACCTTGCTTCAAAATGTGTCTTTGCTATTTTACTACAAGACAAGTATTTTCATATAAAGACTGCATTTGATCAGTTTGTGTTTCTCTTTGAAGGACTCTGGATTCTCAATCGCTTGTTGCTTGCTTACACGTGTGCTGTCTGTTGCTTTATGAAGCCTCTTAAATTTGAGTGATGACCTACCAGTGTAAGTGTTGTTGGGTGTGTCAGGTACACTGAACGTGAAGCGTGAGAGCCTACAAGTGATGGCTTCAATCTATGCACCATTAAAAGTTGTCCATGCCTTTGAACTAGGAGCTGGTGTAATTACCTGGTGCCACAACAGCTAACTATCACGAAAGGCTTACTGTTCGACTTCCTCCTGCCGTGTACATGTGTATATAGACATTGAAGCCTCTGACCAGTCTGAAAGTTTAAATGAAAACTGTTTTAATCAGTGTCCATCACTGGATAAGCGCTAATTTAATTCATGATTGTTTACAAATTGGGAAAGAATAAACAAAAGGGAATATCCTGTTTGGGTTGGGGCTCTGAAGAGCCTGAGCATTATTTTTGTAAAGGGAAAAACAGCATTCTTTGTGCCATTTCATGTGCCTGTAAAATAATTTTTTATATTGTATTAACATCCTGGGAATGAGTGGGCTGCCTTTGTTTTCTAGTCAAGTTTTCAAGCATTTTCCTCAATAACCTGCATTTGAAAGTGAGACCTGCCTAAAAGACTGCCTTTTGGGACCAGTGGAAGCATTCTTGTATAGTTGTCATTTTCTGTTTACTTGTGTTAAATGAAAGTGTGTTTTTTGGGACAAGGATACAATTATTGCAGTGGGAAAGGTGGCCTTGTATTTGAGACAGTCTTCACTGTGTAAACTTTAAAACACAATATGTAATTTAAAGACCATGATCTTCAGGCAATAATATTGAGTGTAAGCATTTAAAGTTTATTTTGGGGATCATAGCTCGTTTTATTTTTTGTGCTATAAGATTAACAGTATTAAATGAATTATATTCTTAGAATATATGGAGTGTTCTTTCTTAAGATTAGTGCCTTTTTAATTTCTTACTCCACTTATTTCATAGAACTGGTCCCAACATCAAGCCACTGATTTTTTTTTTCCCAGTGCCCTCTTTGTACAGTCTAAATAAAACTTGCCTCAACTTACAGTATTATTTGTTGTCTTTAGTCTTAAAATCGTGACAATATTAGCAGATTATTTAAGTCCTTACTCTGTCGTTATGATGCCCTGTTCTGTGGGTGAATGAGAGTGCCAACCGACGTTTTCCAGCATCAAAGGAAGAATTAAGCAGGAGAAAACGCTGTTGTGGGCCCGAGTGGTCCCTTCCTGTCCCCTCCTCGTGCCTCTTCTCAGACAGTACTGCTGTGCTCTGCAGGTTCACCTGAAAAAAGATGTGTCTCTGGTTAGACGGGTTATCGCCGTCTCCTCCACCCTCACGCCCGACACTTCTGTGCTCTTCCTGTCACTGTATTTAACGCTGCTCTTGTCGCTGAGGCTTTTAAAGGTCTCTCTAGAAACCGTGACCTTCTTCTACTGTGATACCCTTGACTGTGCTTGTAAGAACGACTGGTTTATGCAGATGGTTTGAATTTCGCTTGTTATTGTTTAAGTAAATAAGGCGTAACCTGTGCCGGTTCTGGAGAGGGGGACGGCTGGTGTTCCAGCCACCGGTGAAAGGTGTCGGCGTAACGCATCAAGTATCTACTTTTGCAAGTCGAAACCAGGAGGTTGTCTTTTGCCTTTTTACGGTCAATCCAGATCAAGAAGAGCACTAAGTACAACTTAAGGGGTTTTTTTTCTTAATATTTGGGATTATTCAGTTAAGTCATTAACGTGTTGAAACTTGAGATGATCTTATGTTGGAGAAAACCTGAAGAGGAACATCAGACACTTGACTGCTGCAAAGGAGAAGCCAAAAAAGCTTGTGTTGTTTCCCTGGACTCTGTAGGTATGTTCACAGCCTGGTGTTTGTCTTCTCTGGAGTACAGATTTCCATGTGATGTTAATAAACAGTCATAGCCAACTCTGCATAGTGTCTTATCATCAAATACTCACATCCAGCAAGTTACTTTTCAAAGAAAAACAGTATTTCAGGTACACAAGGAGGAGGAGGTAAGGTGCATGCAGTAGGCCTGACAATCCCATTTCAAACTGTGTGTGCCTTTTGCTTTCTCGCAGAAGCTGGAAGCGCTCGCCTGTTGCTGCAGCTGCTTCTCCTGACGTCTCCAGTAGCTCTTGCTTTTTTATATTTATGCAGCAAAACCAAGCGTCCCCTGCTGCGCTGGCCGACTGCTTCCTACAGACTGAGTGACCAGCACGGGGGCTGCAGCAGCAGCAGCAGCACCACTCCTGTCTGTGGTGAGACGTGTACAACACAACACTGGTGCTGCACACCCCCTAAGGCAAGGGCAGGCCACCAACCGCGACGGCGTGAGATCTGGCGACATCCAGGCTTCTCTCACACAAGAACAGGCTTTCCCCAGTTTAAATTTGAACTGGTTTAGTTAGGCCAGTCCAACACCAGCCAGCGTAAGCCTTAATTTCTAGGTGCAAGCCAGCTGGGATGAGCTGGGCTCACCAGTTTGTCACCCGCATTTAATTTAAAGGTTTTATTTCTAAACCAGTGCCCTAACAAACACCTCTTCGGATTCAACCAGAGGGATCCCTGCCTGAGCTTACACCAGTGGGAAATATGCCTAAATACACTCAAATAAAACGCTGCCACAGCAAAAGAACACATTTCCTTGTAATTTTTTACATAATTTACAATAGTGTGGGTTGTGCACGTAGGAAAGCTCCTCAGGTTCGTATTCACCAGCAGGCATGGCTCACCTTGGAGCAGCTGGAGTGGCCTCTGTCCCTTACACTGTCCCCTCTGCCTTTTTTTAGAGGGCAGATCAGCTGCTCCCGTAGCAGCTGTTGAACCACAAGTCACAGCTCACTGTGGTAAGGTAAAGCAGTTCCCATTTCAGGTGACCTTAATACCCTGAGCTGCAAACTGTGGCGGGTGACTGTGCAAACAGCTGAGCCCTCCTGCAGCAGGACCAGGAACCATGACAGCTGGCCCAAAGTGAGCCTCCTGCTCCGAAATCTGAGCCCCAAGAGCTTGCCTACAGCCAAAGTTGCACCGATTATTGTAACTCGTGGACTGTTGTGTGCCCACCTTGAGTCAGGTTTATCCATGCACTGCTCCAGCTGGAGCACCCTGGGAACCCAGCACCCACCACCGGGTGACTCAGATCCATCTCCGCTTCACCAGGGTTCCTGCTCCGGCTGGGCACAAGCCTCTGGAGCTGAAAGCCAAGCTACTGCCGCTACTCAGTGTGGTGATGGTGGCTCACCAGGGAACCCAGCAGCCCCTCGAGTGTGAGACACAGCCTCACCTGTGGAAGATGCCATCCACACTGCGTCTGAGCAGGGAAGGGGGAGCGAGAGGCGACAGGGAATTAACGCAGCGCTCTCCTCAGATAACCTTCCCAGCACCTGCTCGCTTCATTCCAGGCATTTTGTAACCAGAACCCTCCCTGCACGAGTTATTAGTTTCACCCGCCACTGGCGCACCAGACAATCGGGATCAGAGCTAAATCTGGGGTATCCGTAGGGAACCGGCTCCTGCTTTATACGTCCTGGCTGGTCCAACAAGGGCAGCTGAAAGTCAGCGCTGAAAAATCCTCCACTTGTAGATCTTGCATGTGGTTTAGAAATCAAGCACCAAAGCACAAGAGAAAGCATGGATCCCAGGGACTGTTAACGCCCCTCCACTGTACTGTGTTCCCCCACCTGCACTAACGAATCCTCTCAGCCTGGGGCAAGAAGAGCTCTCACTTGCTCCTCAGAGGGCGGTGGGGGCAGAAAGGCAGCGCTGGACAAGCTGCTTTGCCTTCCCCTGGCTGCCCCTGCACCCGAGATTCGGCTGCCTCGGGGGGAGCGGTGAGTCAGAGGGGAGGATGCTATTTTGAAAAGACAGAAGGGACTGACATAAGTGAACAACAGGAGCTGGTTTGAAACTCTTGGCACTCTGCTCCCGTTCAGCCCACCAGCGCTCGGCAGCCAAGCCGGGCAACGACATCCCCAGGGATGCTCCTGACAGAAGAAATGACAAGCCCTGCCAGGCCTTAGAGCGCACTGTCACTATCCTTATCATTAAAAACATAAAAATTAAAGTTGCCCATTTTTCATTACTGGCCCTGTGTATTTCTAGACTCTAATCTCATGGTTTTTTAATGTATTTTATGTCCCTTTACTAATTTGATCTGGATTATGAGGTAGTTCAGGGGAATCTCACTGGGACTTCCACATGCTGAACCCATTTCTGTAATCTTGGACTGTCTTTTTTCTCCCCTCTTCCTGTGACCAGTGATATCATTCATCCACTGACCTTGAAGAGAAACAGCTTTTCTCTTTCCAGGTATCGCAGCTGGTGATCTGGCTCCGAGTCCGCAGCGACGGCCGACACACGCAGCACTGGGCTGGCTTCCTGCTGAGCATCCAGCCTCGTGCACTGCAAGGCACAAAGGAGATGTAATTCATCAGATTTGGCTGTCTTAATGTACAAAAGAGCCATAACCCTCAAAGATCAAATGCCTCCCGCTGCCCCCAGCTACCTGGAATAGCTGTGGCTACTCAGCACCTTGGAGAACTAGATCTAAAATTAACAAAGATAATTTCTCTGCAAAAAATAGCACCTTGGCCCGGACGTGGGACACGCTGGGGGGAGTCTGAAACAGAAAGGCTAAAATTGGCTCCAGCCTGGGATTCTGCTGAATGGGCTCACACAGGCCTGACACACAGGTAGGATATCAGCACTATGGGAAACCGCTGGCCAAAACCATCCCAAACTGCAGGACATACCCCAGTAGCAACTGAAAGGTTATTTCCAGTACTCAGAGGCAGCTCCTGCCTGTATGGGGCTGAGTGACCCACTGTCACCGTCACTAGTGACCATCTGATTGAAGCAGAGGTAGGTGATGGGATAGAAATAGCTCTCCAACCCAGGCTTCTAGCAAGGGTTTGCGCTGTGCAGCAATGGTAGCCCACAGACCTCCACGGTGGTGTTTGTGGTATCAATGCTGGCCTAAATTTAAATAGACAAAAATAAAGACACGTGGGAGAGCAGCCCAGGAACAGAGAGCGTGCACAGTCCCTGACAGGGCAGCAAAGATGTAGGACTTCCCTCCGTGAGACGTGCAGGGCTCATGCCTCCCTCGCTGCAGTGCCCTGATTTCAGCCGCACATTGCAGCCCTGCAGCCCAGCGCGGAACTGAAACAGCTACGGAAAATGGAGGGGAGTGGAGGGAGGAGACGATGTACCTGGAGAAGGACAGGCTGATTTTACACCCCTCCCTGCTGCCAAATGCTCCGTGGGCTCTGTAGTCATCACCCAAAATAGAGCCATAGTCTGTGCCTCTTCCAAGAGACAGCCCCTGCTGGAAACATGTCAGGGCACTGCTGGGGCAGCAATTTACAGCACAGGGACCCACTTGGGGAGCTGCTGACACCGCACCCCACTCTACCTGGCTCCTTTCCCTTTCCCCCACCATTCAAACTGCCTGTTGATGCTTGCTGTAGCCTGGGAACGTGACAAAGGGCTCGACCCAGCGAGGAATGTAGGCAGGGTTTGGGCAGAAAGG
>KZ506195.1:313656-323832 GCA_002844005.1 Limosa lapponica baueri
CCAAAACGCACCCAGGTGTGGCAGCCACCCCACCTCAGCCACGGTGGAAGCCGACGGATGCCCGGGGACCCCGGGAGTCCACAGGGGAGGTGACCCCCAGGGCCCAAACGCAGGCTCCCGCTGCCTCCCTACCAGGCTTTCTTTCCCCACTATGGTTATATTTTCATTACCATGGTAAAAGGAGATCAACTGCATCTTTACAATATCCCCCTCCATAAAACTAATAGGCCAGGCAATTGGGACGGGCCCGTGAAGTACTTTATAGTCTGGACTCGAGGAGTTCGTGCTGCAGCTCACAGGCTGTCCCAACCCCAAATCCCAGGAAATGTGGCGTTATTTCTCCCCACCGTCCCCCCTTTTGGGCTGGGAGCCATGTGAGGTTGAGCGTGGCACCCTGTTGCCTGCCTGCCTTCACTGGTCTCCCAGAGCCCCACTCAGCTCCAGCAGCACAAGGCTGCTTGGAGCATCCATAGGGATGACGGTTTCTTCTTTCCAGGGCACCGTGACACAGCTCTGTCCTGATTCTGGGAGCTTTTACACCACCAGGGTGAGTCAAGGGCCAAGACGCTGGGCCAGGGCAGAGGCCTGGGAGGTTTCTTTGTAAACACTTTGCCGTTTGCTTCATTTGCAGTTGAAAGGCAGAGGCCAGGCTCACCCTCTGGAGGAGCACACAGCCCTTCTTGACATGATGATGGCAAAACCCCGCTCAGCTCTGTAGAAGTCCCTTCCCTCCACACTGACACCCCGTGTTTGTTTGGAAAGCTGGAGGTGACACATTTGGTGTAACCCGGAGCCCTGTTTCAGAAGGTACCTGCTGTGGTTTGAGGGAGGGGACTGGTTTTGCTTCGCACGTTGCTGGGACCTGACAGATCTCAGTGGCGCACTCCAAACGTACGTCAGCCTGAAACCGGTCCCGGCTCCAGCAGTGGCTGGGTGTACGGCCTTGGGGAAAGCGATGACCAAACGGAGCGCTGGCTGCCCACCTTCCTTCCTCCTGACGTGTAAAAGCAGCCTGAGAAAAGCTTCCTTTAATCGTTCCCCCTACATTAGACCTTCCAGGGAAATTTAGCACAAGTGCAACATCAGTGACACCAAGGGAACGGACCCTGAACAACTCGGAAGGGAATTAATTACTTTGTTGGAATCCTTCTCTCTTTAGTTGCCACCTATAGCTCCAAGCTTTGACAAACAGTTGGGAAAAGGGCTCTCTGCTGAAAATCAATGCTCTTTAGAGGTAAGAGCTAAAGATCCTCCAAGGAGTATACTGTTGGGAAATAAAGTGGAGGTGACTGCTCCTCTACCGTTAGAGTAGAAGACAAATGGAAGATGGGAAAGCAAAAGGCTTCCAGGGCTCCATAAAAGTCAGAAGGGAGACAAAGAGCCCATTTCTCCCCTCTGCGGTTTACTGTCTTTAATCTCTCTTTGCCTTAGTGTCCCCACCTACCCCGCGGGACAGAGTCACGTTTAGACGTGCTGAAAAGCTTAACTAGCATTTGCAAAAATGATTCAAGATCCCCAGATACCGACTGCCAAAGACGTGCAAAGCGTTACTGCTGGTCCCTTTGGAGGACGATCCGTTCCTCAGCGCTGGAGCTGCCGGCAGACAGGCTCTCTGCTCCCGGCCGGGCAGGTAACAGGAGCGTGCTAGGCAGAGGGAGCAACACCAGAAACCCCCACAGCCCCTTACAAACAGTCTCCTCCTTAGATTAATTTAATATTAGACTGTATTCACTCCAGAGAATTTTGTAAAACAACTCCCAGTCCCACTGCAGCCGCCCTGAGCACCGCAGCGCTGGGAACCTGCAGCAGAGCTGGTCTATGCCCATGGTGAGACGTGGCCCTGCCAACACTTCCGCCGTTTCCACCACCATTTTAGCATTGTAATGGGATGGGAGGGTTAGAACACAATGCTGTGGCTGAGTGACCACCGTGGGCAGCACTTTGGGACTAAAATTTCCTCAACTACCTGGTTTTGAAGTTGGGACTTTGTTCAGACTCCACATCAGAGCTCCATGCTGCCCTGTGGGAGACAGAAGGGAGCACAGCTCCAGCTCCATAACCAGAAGTCTCCTCCTTTAATAGAAGGACAGCATTTCTTTGCAAAGCACACCATGAGCTGCCCTCCCTACCTTCTCCACTGTCTGGTGACATTTGTATTTCAAACTAATTGCCACTACATCATCTGATCCTGCCCAGCTGTCTAAAAAAAACAACACCCTGCGTGCCACTGGGACCTCTTTGTCAGAGGCTGTGAACTCGTCTCCATCCAGCACCAGGATGGATTGAACAAACTGAAGTAGTATTTTATTGCTGAAGCATAAAACATGGGAATAAACAAGCACCAAAGTGCTACTGATCATTAAAACCAGATGGGACCCCATTTACTGCCTCCAACAGCGAGGTGCCACCGCTGCTCTGCTGAGGCCCCACTGAAACAGGAAACCCACCACACGTATCTGGGAGGTGCTATGGGCAGTCCCTGCAATTCAGGCCTGGATTATCTGCGCTGTCCTCTCACCGCCACCCCGGGGACGACCAAAGAGTGACCAAGCTTTTAGTCCCGGCTCCAGAAGTACAGTCACTCCGGTAAAGTGGTGCCTATGTGAAACTAGGGGACAAGTGGCATCGCTCGGGCCAGTCCCACCATCCAGGGGAGGTGGGATGGGGAGAACCGCAGGCGAAACTGTCCACACATAGAGCAGGGACTTGGTTGCGTTTCAACAGTATTTGTTCAAATGTACGTCAGAAAACACCACAGGTTCTGGTTACCCCTGTGCAGTTCAGCTCCTGGAAGGTGGATTATCCAAAGCAGCCCAGGTCTGATCTTGTTTCCTTACCGACCAGTGCTGTCTGGCACAGGAAGCTAAGTACCATGGTGGGAAGAAGCCAGGAGCTATTTCCTCTCTTTCCTAATCACAGTCAGATTTCTAAGCACAACCAGAACATCCCCAAAGTCTGGAGTACTGGAAACTGGCCCTCAGAAACAGCTTCACCCTGCACACCCCAAGCTGAAAGCTGAGCTCACCCCCCGCTGAGACCGAAGCTTTGCACCTTTGCCTTCAAGTCCCATCTCCCCGTGGCAGGGAGCCCCCGCAGCAGCCCCAAACCCCGGCGCTGAGTGGGGCCGGGGGAGATTCCCCAGGCTGCCCCTGCGAGCCGTAGAGTAGATGCAAATGGAGCAGGAGACTGCTGGAGGAGCAGAGACAGACAGATGCTTTTACACTTCAAAGGAAACGGGGCCCTGTGAGGCTTTCAGGAACACGCACAAATCGATAGACTCCTTTTAAACACCAAGCACATTTGCTCAAGTGTGAGGCAATTAGTCCCTGAGGATGGAGGCAGGACAGGGCCATTAACAGACATACGGGCAGGATGAAACGAGGGATGAGAAACATGTGGCACGGCTCCACACGAGAATGCCAGGCCAGCCCGATGAGTTGGAAACTGTGCCGCTGCCCTGGCCTCATGTTCTCATCCGTGATTTTCAAAATGCCGTTGTGTCCCCAGGGGCTCTACAGGGAGCACATTAGTGTCATTCAGCCCATGTCAGTGCAATGCTCAGCATAGCCCCTCGGTAAACAGGGCGGTTTAGATCACATCCTCTCCGCTGCTCAATTGTTCATTGCTTTTATCCCTGGAGAACAACCAGAGATGCCTGGAAGGACGTGGGAGGGCTGACTAACACTTACTGGACCTGCAGCAATTCTCAGTTCCCCCTCACCTGAATGCTGCTGGGTGGTGCCTGAGCTGCTCTGGACAGCTCTGTCTCCACAGAGCCCCTTCTAGATGGTATAACAGAGCCAAAACCAGATCGTGGGCGAGCAGAGGGCTGGCTGCTCAGCGTGAACAGAGCCAGCACAGGGACAGACCCCATGGTGTGACAGAAATCAAGCCTGACTCATCCCCTTCTACTCTGCACCAGCTTTTTCACTCACATCTACCCCCTTAATGCACCATCTCCCAGCGAGGATGTTCTGCAGAGCTCCCAGGTGCCGGTGCTTTGTGACCCCACAGATGAGAACTGGAGTGACAGTGCCAGCACACAGGAGGTCTCTCCTGTGAACAGCTGCTGTGTTTTACATGTATGCTCTTATTTTTACAATGAGAAGGCAGAGATACCAAAACCAAGCGATGTTTATGGCTGGCTGTGTGACTGACTGTGTGCCTGTCCTGTATCGCCAGCTACACACTCCCTTTATGGAGACACAAAATATTCCCTGTTCAGTAACAACAGGAGAGGAAGAAATAAAAATCTCAGCATGTCCCCAAAGAACTGTAGGGCATGGAAATGAAATCCATCCATTACACTCACCAAGCACAGTGCTGTCTGGGCAGGAACACTGCAGTCGTACACCTGCACGTTCAAAGAAAAAAAGATGGAGTATTAGAGAAGTGTCAGAGGCAATCCAGCACCCTACAGCAAAGTACTTCATGCCATAAACCAAACTCACATGACTTGGAAAAACAAAAAAGGAATAACACTAAATCAAGCCAAGCAGCACCACTGTTCCTCACGGCTGCAGTGCCTCTCCTCACCCCTGCACTGAAGGATTGCTTCACCCTGGGTTAAATTTTTGTCTGATGCTGCTGCTCAGGCCTGGGACTCAAGAACGCCTCAGAATTTGTTCTGGGCAGCACACACTGCAGGGAGGAGGAGAAATGTTTTCCCGACTTGCTTCGCTTTTGTTCTGTGAGCCTGCAAGCAGCTGCCTTACCTCTGCCTGGGCTTCTCCTGCTCAGGTTTGCTGTAATGTCTAGAAGCCATATTTAAACCTTACTACAGCTCTGCAAAGCACGACAGGAAAACCATCTTACCTGGAGCTGCCGGGAGCACGCCTGCTTCTCACAGCCAGGGGAACAGAGTTGAGCCCTAGAGAAACAGGCAGAAACAGGCACCCCATACAGCCACAGAAGGACAACAGCAAAGTTGTGGCTCCAAGCAGCCAGCCTCTGGGTGGCCTTTGGGGCCAGCATCGCTCAGGGCAGAGGGGGTAAGTGGCACAGACCACCCCCTTCCCACACTTTGGGGAAAACCTTTTGTCCTCCCTTCTCCAGCCGGCCCCCGACAGTTTTACTCCCTTCTCTCTTTGCTCTTGGCCATTCCCAGAGTGAATTCAGGCTGAGGGCGGGGGAGCAGGTAAGTGCAGACACCTGCAGCCTGCACATTTGGCTGCTGATGAGCGGGAGAGGGGCTGGCAGCTGCCCGCAGCTCCCGGGCAGGAGGAATTTGGCTTTGTGCCGGTCCAGCCCCGCACGGCGGGTGACGGCTGCTGGTTGTTGTTGTTGTCAGCCAAATGCTGCATCCCCCCTGCTAAGAGGCTCCGCATGGGATCCCAACCTGGGCCTCGCGAATTAAGTGGCTTTTAAGCTCTGCAATAAAAAACCATTTGACTTGAAGAATGTTATTATTCCTGGGAGGGGGTTTGTGCTGCTTGCTTGGATTTGCTTAAGGTGACCCAGTACATACACTGGCCAAGGAAATGCACAACAGGAGTCTCCTGGGAGGCTCACCAAGGACCAAACAACAGACACTCCCATGCTGGGCAGTCAGGTCAACCCAGAAGGAAGCAACGAGTCCGGCTTAGCCCAGCTGTCCAGCTAAAAGGCAATTCAAGTGCCCCAGCCCACCTGAGCATGGAAACGCTGCTCTCCAGGGCATCCCCGCACCTCTCCACAGGCAAGAAGACTCTCTAGGCCCCTGCTGAGCACCCGTGGGGACAGGCAGACCCTGCCCCATACTATGCACATGAGGACGTTGGCTCAGCCCAGCCAAGGATGCCAATCTGAGGGCATCAGACAGTGAGTTTGGTTTTCACCAGCTGAGCACATCTCTCTCCCTCCACCACCGGGAAACCAGGTAAGGTCTTACTGAAACCAGCTGGCAGCTTCTTTTGCAGAGCCAGATGGTGACCGAGTGGGTACAAGCACAGAGGCCACATCCTGGGCCAGGCGAGAAGAGACCCTGCACCCCTAGGAGGACTCGCCATATCTTTTGCGAATCAGGGGAAAGGTGGGCACTTTGCTGCGCTGCCGGGAAGCAGCATCACAGGAACTCTGCGGCAGCTCACCAGGATGCGGCTCTCTGTGGAAGGAGAATTGCAGCGTTGGCAAGAAAGCATTTTTCTGCCACCCCCATCTGTATTGAAGCAGTGTCAGACAAGGCTTAAGGCTGCAAAAACCAATAGGAGAAACCAAAATAAATCAGGATCTTTATTTCCCATAGGAAATTTACCTAAATCCCATTTATAGTCCATTTGCCCTCATCCTTATGTAACTCCTCTGCAGAAGAGGAGCCGAAAACGCAGAGAAAATAAACAATTTGCTGCAAAGAATTAGTGCGAGAGACTGAATCACATCTAGCAATGCAAGCAGAGAACCTGGGGCTCTCTGAATACACTGCGGAGAACAATGAACCCTGAGATCAACAGTGTGTGTCATGCATGTACAAACTGGCCCCAGGTAACATGACTAAAGTGGAGCCACTGGTGTGCTTGAGAGAGATGCACAAAAAACACACTTTAGAGTTTATTTTATTGCTCTTAATGGCCTGCCTTCCACATGTCTCATTTCCTTTTATTGAAGCTGTCAGAGAGGCATTACATTATCTCACATGCGTGCAAAAACAGCGTTTCAGTCGAGCTCACACAGACTTTTAAATGCCACAGCTGAAGAAAACAAGACAGTGGGAACTGCAAAGGGAGGAGGCGGCAGCAGAGTCCAAAGCACACACCTACGGGCAAAATTTCCAAAGGCTTCACAAACCAGCCAAGCCGCAGTCTCTAACCAGAGACAGGCGAGTGAGGAAAGGAAAGGTACTTTTCTAATAAGCTGGATGAATCACCGAAGAAGGGCAAGGAGTCCTGTTGCAACAGAAGGCTGATGAGTAATTAATGGCTCGTCCTAGGCACAAGGCTGAGTCTTACCCCGGTGCAGAGCTGTCTGCCAAACCAGCTCTACTGACAGGCCCATGGGGCAGCAGCACCTGCAAAGCTGTTCTGGCAGTTTGGAAAAAAAGGACATTACACCCATATTTGCACAGGAGTGCACAGAACTGCTGCCCAGTTCTCCTCAGTTCCTCATACTCACCACAGCACGGTTTTCATCCTCATTAGCACCCGGTGACAGAGGGAAATACAACCGACCTTCAAAGATAAAGAAACAGATCTAACCAAGTGGCCTGTGGGGGAGATGTATTACTTTCTCTTTCCTTGTTAGCATGGCACTGGCAGTGATCACGGCGGGGTACCAGCAGGACAGCCTTGTACCTGCCTTGACAGAAAGTACCTCTCCCAGAGTCCCTGCACATGGGGCTTAAGGCACCAGACTCCCTAGCCAGCCTTCTCACCCCATTTCCAAGATGTGGAAAACAGTGGTGGCAAAATCAACTACTAATGGTCAGAGACAGAACATTTTTCTCATCCACAGAGGACAGCCTTTTACAGCTGACCTGCCTTCACGCAGCTGGAATCTGGATAGCAGAAAATCACGATATTCTGGGGTTAAAAACGATCTCCTCTACATTATTTTCCCTAGCTAGATTTCTTTTTACTGAGTCACTTGCATTCACGTGTCGTGCACAGCAGGTATAAATAACTACTGGCCAGGGTGCTATCAGAGGAGAGGCTAATGGGGTATTATGTACATATACTGTGGTGAAGTCTGACCTTTATTTAAGCGCTGCACATCTCACACCCATCCTATGAAGCTGAGGGGAAGTACTTGGCTGCTCTCTACATATCATAATTATGGTACAAAAGCAGTTAGCAATATACTATTTAAATAAGGAAGTAGTCATTGTAGTTGAGTTTCATAAATTTGCAGGGCTACTTTTCAAAGTAATTTTAACAATAATAAAGATGGTTTGACACCTCTACACTACACACACATGTGGTGCTGACCTGGTGCCCAAACAGACCAGCACACGGCTGCTCCCGGTGTTCCTGCACACCAGGCCTGGTGCACCGGTGGTCACAAACCCGCCCAGGTCTGCTCACAGCTCACAGCCAATATCTTGCTACACACACACACGTGTGCACACACACAGAGAAAACCATCTGGCATCCATGCTAAATGACACACCTCACTGCCTACTGATGGCTACGGGCCACACAGCAGTTTAAATAAAGTGTTACAAGAAAAAATTCCCTAAATAACACCTAGGAACACATCTATCCTCCCTGAGAACCAAAGAGCCTGTCTCAAACAAGACCCCGTTGCCTGGGCCATTCTGTCCCTTGGGCAAACAGGGATGCTTCCCCCTTCTAACGTGAAGATAAAGATAAATCCTCTTTGCAAGGCAGCGCGCAGCCTGGCCAAACAGCTCCTCCCCACGATGGGACCACAGAGGTAAGGGAGGTGAAACTGCTCAGATAACTAAACATGGCAGATCCCTACGGACTTCCAAACAGTGGCAAGATGACTTCGCCAAACACCCTGGGAGGTGCTGAGCTCACCAGCAATGCAGCACGTAACTCCGTGCCTACAGGGTATTCATTAAAGTATATGCCTGATGAGCAATGCCAGGCTGGTGGGAACGGTCTGTTGACAAAGCTTGCTCAGAGTGTAGCACAGTTACCACAGCTATAAATTATATTCTTCAGGGGTGGCACGGGGTGGAAGAAGGAAGAAGTTCACAGTGAAAGAGTTCCTCGAAGTGACACAGTCAGCACTGCTGTTTGTGGCCCTGTTTCTGACATCCACAGCCCTTTGGAAACCCCCAGAGCAGCCCCCGCATTCTGTGAACAACCTCCCTCCACCACCGGCAGAAAGAAGAGTGTTTCACTAACCTCGAATCTAGGGGTGACAGAAGAGGGATGGGGACGGGGGACACGCAGACACAACACTCAGCCTTGCTGCTGCTTCTCCTGCAGGGGACAAACTCTTCCCTCCAGACACACAGGCGTTGCTGTGTGTTTTACTCTCGTATGCTGCTGGAAGAAAGGCAAGACTCTAGCTTTAGTTTGACTATACTAAGTGAGGAAACTGCTCAAGGGGGCACCGGGATAGCTTGTTCTGGTCATCTTTGCAATAATTCTCTACAGCTTCTTGGCCACCTGGATGCCTTACTGAAACTCCTCAGCCCTTATCTCCTTGCAAATGAGTCCTGGGACAAAAGGATTTTGGAAACCCCCAAATGCGAGATGCAAACAGCCTGGGACTGAGAGTTTGGCAGCTCTTTAAATACCGCTCTTGCAGCTCCTGTGCTTTCCTACTCCTGCTGGGAAAAAAAAAACAACACTGCAGAACACATTGATTCATCCAGACCCACACTGACGTGGCCAGGGCAGCCACCAGTTTGGCCATTGCTTGTGAAATGCACTGAGGGTTGCTGTGCAAGGAGACAAGAAGTGAAGGTGTCCCATGCTACCACGTGCAGTAATGACTCTTTGCCTAGTGTAGACAAGATCAACACTCCAGAGCAAATATTATCTCATTTACAATTTTCTTTCAGTCTTTTCATTGGGAAGGGTCTTCCCCATTCACCAGCAGGCGTATGGGAACAGAGGGTACTGGCTCCACTCTGCCATGGTCCCGTGAGCGTGTCCTGGAGCCCCCTGTGTATTGTACTCTGTGGAGAAGGCCGAGTAGCTCATTGCCCTGTACTGGCTGTGGGAAGGCACCATCCACTGGCCGAGGCCTTGCTCGGTGCCATAGGGACTGTACATGGGCGCTCGGGCCCCGGGTTTCCCGACAGAGTCTAGAGCCATGTTCACCACTCCTGTGTAGTCCTGGGGAGGAGGCAGAGGCGGGGGGAGCGGAGGCAGGTTGGTGAAGCCCTCTGGGAGCTGTTTGGAGTCGTGCTCGGGCACTGTGGCAAGATCCAAGGGGTGGCACCTTGCCCGGAAATCGTTCAAGGCCACGGCGTCACGGGTGGGAAGCTGCTGGCTGTCCCCGGCTTCGTGGAACCTGAGCCCCAAGGGCAGAGAGAAGAGCTAGTCAAACCTACCGCAGCGGAAAACCACTGAAAAACCCACACAGATCCCCCGAGGAAAGGCAGGGCAAGCTCTTAGCATGCCCTCTTCCCCTTACCTACTGCTTCATCTTACTGTTCGTGTGCATTTTAGTCCAACTTGTCCCACAGAAAAACTAAATGCCCAAGAAAGTAAGCCCAGACAACTCTAGTTCTGGCTCAGTCCTACTCTAGGCAGAGAGAAGAGCTAGTCAAACCTACCGCAG
>KZ506196.1:29131-41873 GCA_002844005.1 Limosa lapponica baueri
CATTTGTCCCATCACGTTGCTGTAATTCTTATGACATCATAGTTCTGTAACTGAACACAGACTTATGGCTACCAAAACTTCTACTCTTCTTATTTCTCCACTTTGTCTTTTGCCTTTCTTTCTCAGCCTTCAGCTGATCCAATGCTGATCTCCTACAATTCCTGTTTGTTGTTTGTCTCCCCGCTTGACTGTTTCCTGTTGAGGGCTGGTCTGTCATCTCAAGGTCCTGCTTGGTTTATAGATTGTACATGTTCATGTGCAGACACTTCAGAAGGGCCCTCAATTATTCCACTTTCTCAAGGGGAGTGAGAAGGTTACCCCGCTGTCCATTTTTGCTTCTACTCCTATCAAAATTAGCTTCTAGGGCCTAGCCCTGAAGAAATCAGATTAAAAGGTGCAATGAGAAGATCATGCAATGCAGCTGTTCTTTTCATCCTTGGCACAGACGGAAAAAGTATTCACGCTAAGCAAATGGAGTATACAGTTTTCTTCAGGATTATTTTTTGATTTTTTGTACATTGTTAGCCTGTAATGATAAAACACATCAAACATTTGCTAGTATAATTTCCTGATTTTAAAACACTTAGGATTTCTGGATAGGGTAAGAAAATATATCTAATTGTTATTGACTTATTACCAGAAGTAATCTACAAGTCTTGACCTACACTTAAAATCTACTTCTCTCCTTAGAATTTTTAATGTTTCCTTCCTTCAATCTTTCAGATGCACAGAATTACCTTCTTCAGAGTTGACAGTTCCAAAGTTTAATTAGGAGCATCAGGGGAGTGTTAATTCCATTCTTGCTTGAAGATCAACTAATTGCCATCCATCTCTTTAGGAGAGTATGAAACCTTTTCCTGCCAATAGAAGTAAGCAATCCTTCCTTCTAAATGTATAAAATATCCTTTAAATTCAGATGCTTAAGAATTTAATTTTAGAGCGCAGTAAGCCTAAAATACTTAAACAGGTAGTAAATAGGGAAAGACACACTCTTAGGAACAATTACTACAGTCCCAAATTCGAATGCCCAGGGAGATTACATTAACTTAAGGTGCTTAAAACTAGGTCTAATAAAACTAGAGCTTAATATTACACAATCAAATTGTAAGTTTGTTTTTATAACACAGTTTAACAAAAAAGTAAGGTAAAAGCATCAGTACATCATAAGGAAAAAACCTTGCATATATAGTTAAAAAGCAGACTCATTACATTAAAAATAATTTAGAAATACAAGTGTTCACGTAATAGATAAAATCTATCTGAATTAGAAAAATCTATGCAGAATGAAGACTATTTCTACTATTGTGGTGTAATGGGGTGATACACTGTAAGTAAATTGCATTTTACTCTTATTTTAGGACATCTTAAAGTGTCTTCAATAAGGCTAAATGATACCACTAAAAGCGCTAATATTTACAGAACACTATAAAGAAATCAGATTCTCAAAGAGCAGTGTAACATGGGAGTTATTTGCAGTGAGTAATTTCACTATCACTAGCTAGATATTTCTTCAGTTCACTGCTATATTTTTCCAGTTTTATGCCAGTAAGCCCATACTAAATTACTAGTATAAATCTAGAGTAGCTGTAAGTTTTGAATCAAGGTTAGAATTCATATATTTATGTAGGTTTTCTCATTTCCATGCAAGTGTTCCTGATCTGTTTCAAGTTTATTGGAGTACAAAGAATACAATCTATACTCTATGCTGAGTTTCTATCTAATAGACCATATTTTTCAATCATATGCTGCATTAGAAAACGTAAATATTTATTACACTTTACACACTATTCATTTGATTTCAACTCATAATATTAATTACAGTAATTATATTTTTTTATATTCAGTTATAGTCTTCAGTGTAGCAAGTTTGAATTAAAAAACCATAAATTATAGTAGTCAGGTGAATTTATAATGTTTTAATTTTATATTGCTGAAATGGTGGAACTTACTGATTTTTTGACATCAACAAAAATATAAATTCACTTATTAATTTTTATAAATGATAAGACTAGCTTGTTGACTTATTAACAAGTGTCTCCAGTAAGGTTATCACAGAATCTCTAAGACACTGGGATTCTATTTGGTTTTGTGAACTAAGAAAACATTTCAGAGGAAGAGATATTATTAAACTTGTCTATACTGTTTGCAAGGAAGAGACCACATCTTTCACAGCATATTTGATCTTCATTATTTTCATATAGGACATCACAAGCCTTCTGCAGCGAAACATTTTCTCATTTAGCTTTCAGTAAAAACATTGTCCAGGAATTTTTCTCTGCTAGTCAGCACTTATCAAATAAGCAAATTGATTGAAAAATGACTAATAATAAGACTTAAAATTATGTAATCTTTCTAAGCCTTGGAGCTCTTTTAAAATTAAATAATCTTCACAATAACACAATTTCTTAGTTTATTTCAGTATCATTTTTGCAGTTAAGGCCAAAAGAAGTGTCTAACTTTAAATCATGTATGTAGCCAACAATAAATCCTACCCGGAAAAAAAAAAAAAAAGTAGACTTTTGATCATATGGTTTGCTACAAGGAATTATCTGAAACCTTGACTTTATTTGCTACATTTTCATTATCATTAAGGTCATCCAAAGAGCAACTATTTTTCAAGGTGAAAATAAAAATAAAGCTTTAACTTAAACCTATTGCTTTTCCTTAGTGGCAGAATGCAACTTTAACCTTTTTTAGAGTTTCATGAAGGCCAGGAGAAAGATTATAATCCTACAACAGTCCAGGAGCTAGATTTGTGTGACAGCCAAAATGCTTGACTGATCGGGGTCTTTCTGGTTCATAGCAGCTGCTTACAGCAAGGTTTTCCTTGTCTTACCCCATCTCTATCCAATAGTGCTTCTACTTTTGAAATTCATAACAGGAAAAGCAAAACAAAACAAAAAAAGGTATATTCACATGCAAAACATCTGTCTGTCAAAAAGTAGAAAAGTTTTGGGTCATAGTGATTTTTTTGTTCTTTTTACTGCCTTTAGTATTTATCATACAGACTTATGTTTAGTGTAAGGGTATGTAGAAGAGAGGAATTCCCTTGTAGTTATCTGATTATGACCTTGCCAAAGAGGATGATGAAGAAGAGGAGGAAGCCAAACACAGAAAGGCACAAACCTGACCAGCAAACAGAGGCAATAATGGGAAAAGAAGCTGGTCAGTTACACCAATTGATAGAGGTAGAGTATGAGAATGTTTAGTTCTGTAAGATCACCTGACTGAAGACCTTTGTCAAAATGGGATGATAGGGGGAATAGGGAAGGCTGTGAGAAATTCATACAGAGACATGGACCTGCCAGACAAGCAAAAAGGGAGATAATGAGAAGAAATAAACCTTATCAGTCAACATTAATGACAGGCTCTGAAGAAAATGAACCAACCTGGACTTTGCAACTGATAAGGGTGCAACCCTGAAGGTTCAGAATGTTGGAAGGGGTCCATTGGACTGTGTCAACTCATGAAGCAGTGTGAGAGGAAGTAGGGACAAAGAGGAACAGAGAGGGGGTTAGGCAGAAAGGAGTATAAAAGAGGTCAGTCATATGCAAAATGGGTCTGGTCACCTTGCTTGTCTGGATGAGCCCAGCACCTGATGACCACAGTCTGTCCTGTCTTCTTATATCTTTTTATTAAATCTTTTCTTAAGTCTCCCTGTGTAATCTCACTCTCTATCCTGTGTGTATTCTTGCTGCAAGGAGTGAGACTGGGGATGTGGGTGTCCCTTGCCTGTAGTGTCAGCTGCTGGAGCCAGTGGGTGTTGTCAAGCTCCAGCCATTGGTGCAGGAAGGCTATATGTCCCCAAAATCAGATACTTGGGGGACCAGGATGACTGAGACAAGTAAGGGGCTCAGCTTTGGCAGCTGGACCATGGGTCACAGCCTTGTGCTGGCTGCTGGGGATGAGTGTCTGTATCTTCCCCAAATTGGGGGTGTGGGGTGTGCGCGTGCATCCACTTGTAAACGTCAAGCTGGATCACCTGTCAGTAGGGGTTCTCAGGCCTGGGAAAGGATATTAAGTGGGTGGAGGGTCTGTGCTTGTATTTGGGGGGACCCACGAGTGTGGGGTGCCTATGGGATGAGTGTGCATGTACGTGTGTATGTGTCCCCATGTGTGTGTCTTTGGAAAACACCTTCAGCAAACAGGAAAGCAGTGGCTGCATCTCTCAGCCTGGGCAAAGACCCCAGCATTCAGCTGGGCTCCAGGCCCTTGGCTGGAGCTGCTGGGGGACATCCCTTAACACTGATTAAACATGGAAAGCAAGCTCTGCAGGTCATGACTGTAAACATGGGCTGCAGCTTTAAAAAAAAGAAACCTGATGCAGACTGTACTGGAGATCTCTGGTTTCCCTGCAGTACCCTTATTATAATTTTTACCCTTAATAAAGTCTTTTTTCAAGCATACTATCTAATGCTAATATTGTATATAAGAAGATATATCAAAAGTTTTCAAGAATCTGTAAGTAGTGATTACCCTTACACTACATTTTTATATGCAATAATGATCTTTTCCAAAGAAAAAAAATGTTGGCATGATGGCTAAAGTGCTACAGCTGTCTTATTCATTGTAATGAACTACTTTAAATGAAGAGACTCATTTGTATAAATAAAGAAATGTGTTTCAAGTTGCTCAGTAATTTCTAGGTTTTCATTCTGGAATTAAATATTTCCTTCCTTTTGCACATAAATTTTGTCTCTTGAGAACCCTTGTTCTCTCCTGGTAGATCATACTCCTGAGAATATGAAATCCCTTAAAATACAGTAATGATACTGTTCTCATAAAATCAATTTGAAGAAATATCAAGGGGTAATATGAAAGAACAAAAAAGCATAATAATATTTATTGTGTTGTAACTGAAGGTAAAAGCTGACAGTTCAGTGATGACTATTCTAAATTTGAGAGCTTCTGTGATATTGCTGCAACTACTTTAATAAGTCTGTGAGAAAAAAAAAATTAAATATGAGAACAAGGGCATAACAGGGACATATGAATTTTGCTTTTCATCTATCCCTTTTTTATTTTATTTTAATTTTGCTAATACTGTATGCTGCTTTTGATCAAAGGATAAAATCTGATATATTCCAGTATCTTGACTGTGTAGTTTCTATACTATGATAAAACCAAACAAATAAATAGGCAAGCCACCTCCCCACTCAAAGCCTTCACATTCTGTTAAAGACAATGCCTCATCTTCTTCCCTTTGGAAGAAACTGAATACTAAAATATCCAAATGAGATGACAGTTTACAGTGGTGCTGAGAACTGAAGTAATGATTAATATAGAAAATCTACCTCTTGTCCACAATGTTTCAAGAAAAAAAACACACCAAGCAACCCAAATGACGTGTGTCTGAAATGTCACATAAGTGTAAAGCAGTAGCTGCAATTTTCAGTTTGGTGTGGCAAGAATGAGTAGTGTGTTATCTTAAAATCTGCTTCACCCTTGCCAGATGCAGGTGAACCTGTGGACAAAAACAGGTCAAGGCTCTCAGCGCACAGAGCAAGCTCTGCTCAGTGATCATCCAACCTGTAGACATCACATTGGTAAAAATGTATAATGTTGCTTCCCTTGCAGAAATATCTAGTTTGCATACTCTGTGAACCATTGTAACAGGTGTTATGGAGTTTAGCAACGAACTGATAAACAGTATCAGTGTACAAATTGACTTTTCAGCACTAGCAGAAGCCATCCATGGAAAAGTAAAACAACAAACAAACAAACAAAAAAACCTGAAGAAGTGCATTCACTCAAGTTCTTTGGCAGCCTAAGGAATGGAATCTGGACTTTCCCTTGTTTATTGTTGACTCTATGTCTCTGTTCACTTAATATGTTAAAATTTAAGCATAGTCTAACAGTAGTATATGTTGCTTTTATGTCTCTATGAAGACTGGGAAGTGAGAAAAAGGTGGAATCAGTGGGGGAAAGGAACAAAGAGATTAAAATGGAGCTTTTTCAGTGCCTTCTGGTTTATAAATAATATTGAAATATGAAAATATTTGACAAAAATGTTTTGTTTGGTCTTGCGTTGCAGTTACACTTATAAAATCTCTCTGATAAAAATCTTTTTTATAAGGAACGTCTGAGGGAGCTGGGGTTATTCAGCCCAGAGAAAAGGAGGCTGAGGGGTGACCTTATCGCTTGCTACAACTACCTGAAAGGAGGTTGTCGAGAGGCGGGGGTTGGTCTCTTGTACCAAGTCACAGGAGATAGGACAAGAGGAAATGGCCTCAAGTTGTGCCAGGGGAAGTTCAGACTGGATATTAGGAAAAACTTTTACACAGAAAAGGTTGTCAAGGATTGGAATGGGCTGCCCAGGGAAGTCGTTGAGGCACCATCCCTGGAGGTATTCAAAAGACGGGTTGACATAGTGCTTAGTGACATGGTTTAGTGATATGGTTTTTTGTTGGGTTTGTGTTTGGTTTTTGTTGTTTTTTTTTTTTATCAGAGTTAGGTTGATGGTTGGACTAGATGATCTTAAAGGTCCCTTCCAACCTAGACAATTGTATGATTCTATGAAAGATCATAAAAATAATAAAAAATAAGCCAGAGCAAACATGAGATTACTACTTGAAGAGAACTGAAGTTGATTTTTCTTTCTTATTGTTAATGAACAGATGTTTGACTCCCTAAAAAGACCAGCCTAGTTGTTACTGATTTGTATGCCTATTGGTAGCCTCAGGAAAATGACCAGGGCAAACTGAACACAGTGAGTGAACTATCTTTTACATCCTGGCTGCAATCACTCTGATTTAGTGTTGGATAAGTTGTCAGGGTGAACTGGAGAAATCTAGTACTCCTAGGTGATATATACCATGTGAATAAAAGACTTCAGTCCGTAGAGTCTCAAAAACGTCACAGAATTTAAAGAAAACAAAACCTAACTGACTTTCATTTCATGTATATACATATGTAAGCCTAACATAATTGATTGGTAACAGTGGACTCCTCCTCTTTCTTTTATTTTTTTTTATTGCAGTGGAAGGCAATAGCTTCTATGTAATGTTATATATATATATGTTTCCTATATTTCTATGTTTTTACACAGACACAAAATAAATGGATATGGCTGACAATTTTTATAGACCTTATGGGAAATAGTAATTCTGTCAGTAAATCACACATATTCCATTAAAAGTGTCCTAGGAAAGTTTAGCTGCAATTATTTTCAGTGTTATTAGAATAAAATTAACTTTGTTCATGTTTGTAAACTGCCTACAATGATGTTTTTCATGAAATTAGTCTGATAGTACCTTTAGTAACTTGGATAAACTTGATGAGTTGATCAGTTAATATCTTTTCAAAGTTTTAACGAGTTTTCTAAGCAATTCTATAGCAATAATATATTTTATATTCCTTTCAGTGCATTTATTAGCTCTTTGGGCTGCCTTTAGCTGCTAAAAATCTTTAGGGACCTATTCATGAAATGTCTAGTTCTAAAGAGGCGTGTGAAAAGTATTGATGGAGCACAGATATTATTACATAATTAAATTGCTATTCTGCTGTTGTATTAGATGAGATTTAGTTTTTCCACGATTTATGAAATTGTTCTGAAGTTGATAACACTAAAAGACAAGAAGAAAGAAACAAGGAAAAGTTTAATAACTATGACTCAAATACTAAAGAGTATCAGTAATAGCAGCATGCAAACATAATAAATGTAATAAAAAAGAGAATATGATACAGACTTACATTTAAAAAGGGGCATGCTTCATTCTATGGATGAGATTGTAGTTCTCCTTACCTTATTTTAATTATAAAAACTGTAAACATGCTTTTCTATGTCTCAGAAAATATACACAGGTAACAAAGTATTTTGCACTCTGAACTATGTTATCTGTAGTATCATCAAAACCAGTTATGTTTTACTGTCAGAATGTAAGTCCAATTACTTACTTCATTCGTATTGTCCTTCACATACTATACATAAGGTTTTGTGCTCTACATAGAAACTTGTCAAAAAAATTTAAAACAAAAGTTTAAAATATAAGTTAACATGGCGTTTAATATCTTTTTAATATTTATCATGAAAAAGTCTTTAATTAAAAGCTAAGACTGACAATTTTTCTCTTTTCTGAAACACCACTTACTTTATAAGATAGAGAGGGTTGAGTTATTATACATTAGCATTTTGTTTTATTTACTGTTAAATCTGTATGTCCTTGACTGCACAGAACACAAACACTGTTTAAAGGTAGAATTAGTATTTTACTCCTGAGATTTTGTATTGTATTCTGCTGTATTAATTAAGCAAGATTATGAATTTACATCTGATGTGATAATAATGATAAATATAATAATAGGTAAATAATAAGAATTTTAAGAAAAAATGTGTGAAAGAGGGAAACAGATCTATGCAATTTGTTTCCTAGACTAATTTGACGTTAACCACTAATTGAAACTGGAGTGTTTTCAACTTTCAGAAATGTAAATTTCTTTCTAAAGAAAAATTATCAAAAATAAAGATAGGAAACCACAGAATAAGAGAATCACAGAATAGTTGGGATTGGAAGGGACCTCTGGAGGTCATCAGGTCCAACCCCCCTGTTCATGTACAGCCACCTATAGCAGGTTGCCCAGGGCCATATCCAGACAGCTTTTGAATATCTCGAAGGAGGGAGACCCCACAGCCTCCTTGGGCAACCTGTGCCAGTGCTCAGTCACCCTCACAGCAAAAAGTATTTCCTTATGTTCTAAGGGAGCTTCCTGTATTTCAGTTTGTACCCATTGCATCTGGTCCTGCTACTGGGCACCACTGAAAAAAATCTGGCTTCATCCTTTTTGCCCCCTCCCTTCAGGTATTTATACACATTGGTAAGATCCCTCTGAGACTTCTTATCTCCAGGGTAAACTGTCCCAGATCTCTCAGCCTTTCCTCATATGTGACTTTCTCCTGACCCTTTGTCATATTTGTGGACTCTCCCTAGTATGTCCATGTCTTGCTTGTACTGGGGACCCCAGAAAAGGACATAGTACTCCAGGTATGGCCTCATCAGTGCTGAGTAAAGGGGAGGGACCATCTCTCTCAACCTGCTGGCAGCACCCCTCCTAACACAGCCCAGGACTGTGTTAGCCTTCTTTGTGGCAAGGGCACATTACTGGCTCATGTTCAACTTTGTGATCACCAGGAGTCCCAGATGCTTTTCTGTAAAGATGCTTTCTAGCAGATTGGCCCCCATTATGCACTGCTGCCTGGCATTATTCCTCTCCAGGTGCAGGACTTTGAACTTCCTCTTGTTGAACTGCATGGGGTTCCTTTCAGCCCTTTTCTCCAGCCTGTGGAGGTCCCTCTGGATGGCAACACCATCCTCTGGCTTATCAGTCACTCCTCCAGGTCTGGAGTCATCTGCAAACTTGCTGAGAATACACTCTGCCCCATGATCCAGATCACTAATGAAGATGTTAAACAAGACTGGACCCATTACTGACCCCTGGGGTACACTGCTAGCATCCAACTAGACCTCTTGTCCAAGATGGATATATGGGACTGAATCTATCAATGCATCTCAATGTCCAGCCCATACGTCATCAGCTTCTCTATGAAGATCTTATGGGAGACACGTTGAAAACCTTAGTCTAGGTAGACAATAGCCACTATCCTCTCTCCTCACCTACCATGCCAGTCATTTCATCAGAAAAATTTATCAAGTTTGTCAAACATGGTTTCTCCTTGGTGAATTCATGCTGACTATTCCTGATTACTTTCTTGTCCTTTAAGTAACACTGATAAAAATATCACAAAACACTGATAGCAAAGAAATGTTATAGAAATATTTTGCATGGTATTCTGACACAATGATCAATCTGTCTATGTATTTATCTATCTGCACATCTAACACCGTACTCATCTATATTATAAATAAATTACAACTATACAGGATTGTTCTCTTTCTAGGATCTGACCTCTCTCAATTAGACCAACTTGGAATATTTTCAGCAACTGATGATGTAACCAATTTCTCAAAAGAATAACAAATATATTTTCAATATTTAATTTTATTTTTATGTCTCTTTCACATATATCCCTTGTAGAAAAGCCTTTTTATCATGTAATTAGATTGCTGGTTGCCTGTTTTCAAAATAGTTTTTTTTTTAAACCATTTACTGTAACTCAAGATATTACATTAAGATATGTACTTGTGTGCAGGTCAGAAGTAGTAACATGTCCCCTTGTGTGGAATAAAGATTCCATGTAGTTGATACACCTGTGTTTTGAGCAATTCCAAGCAATATTTATTCTCTTAAGCTGCTGCTCTACAGAGTGATGCCACAGTCTTTTTTACTGTACAAAGTCTTTTTTGATTACAGCCTCTCCCTTTTGGCAGTTTTTGCAAACTACCTCTGTTTCCTGAAAATACAGATATCCACAGGTGAGATATTGGTAAGACATAGAATTGCTTCTGTTATTTGGCATTTGCAAACTTCTCTTCACAGTTTTCAGGTTTATTTTTAATTCTTCCTATTCGTCTGATGATTGCTAACCCAGTACACTCGGAAATCACAGTTTTACCTTTTCCAAGTAAAACCCATAGTTTTTACTCAGAAATCAAAAGTTTTACCTTTACTTATTTTACCTGAAATCTGTCTTGATGCTTTTGTCTTGCAGCCTGGAAAGTCCAATCTGCTTTTTGTTTTTTACTCAAAACCTTTAGAAGTCTCTTTTCTTATTTTAATCCAGTCTTTTCTACAGCCTGATTTTGGCAAAATGAGCACATGTTCTCAAGAATTTCATGTTTGACTCAGTTTCTTCAGATTCTGCTAAAAAATTATTCTCTTTTTCAAATTCTTGACATTTTAAAGTGATGTTTTTCAGATTTTGTATTCCTACTATCATCTTCAAATTTCAAGCTTCATTACGACTGGTATATAAATGGCTTGTCCTTCAATTTCCTTTAGGTTTTTAAGCAAGTCTGATATATAAATAGAGATATTTTTGAAAAGTGCTATTTTGCTCATTGTTCTTTTTAGCACTTCTGCTTGTAATTACAGAAAGGCAAAAATTTATCCTGGAAATTGTAGCAACATTTCCAGAAGCCTATGTGCATTTTTTTATCTCCTTGTTTTCACTCACTAACCTTTCTTATCTATTCTTGTCTTCTTCAGTTTCTTCCTGCCCTCCTAAATGGCATGTGACATTTATATGATAATTTTTGAGAATCTGAACTACAAAGACTACCACTGAACTAAAAATGCAAGTAGCAAACAATGTCTAAATAGCAAGTCTGTAAGACAAGTGGCAAACAGTGCCTAAATTGTACTTCCCTGAAAAAAACTCTAGGCCCTACTTCAAGGATAAGCCATGCTAGCATCAACTTTGTAATTAAAATCATTGCACACAATAGGAACTTTCATATCTGAGCTTTTCTCAGCCTCAAGGAATATTAAGATACTCCACCAAAATGCATTGCCTCTTAATATATATGATGGGGTGGTTCTTCTTTGCAAAGGTTTTCCCTTCCACTTGGCTCAGACATAACATCTGTGCCTAGAAAAAAACAGGCTCCTGTAGCAGTCGCTATTCACAACACTCCACCGATATCATTCCTGTTCTTTGAGAATTTTAACAGGGCATCTTTTTCCTCTGCCTTGATTCATATGAGTTATGATATAAAATTAGATGCTGACGACAAAAATCATCTGATGACTGGCCAGACATTGGTGGCTCAGTACTCAGAGTGGTAATGAATATGAATCTTGGGGGGATCTTACTTGGGAAAATCAAACTCCTTGGTTTCTAAACACACAGGAATCATATATTTAAAGACTTGATATTTTGAAAAAATGTGGCATATTTCACAGAGACTAGAGAACACATACTTCTGAAAAAAATGCCACTCTCTTAAAGACACTTCAAATTAGAAGGATGTCAGATCACCACCAAGGTTGTCAGTTCGGTTTTCTGTTTGCTTTCTTTATTATTAATTTTCTTTTTGCTAACAACAATGACGTTTCCTCAGGGCTTTTTCTCAGAAACAGATGTAGCTTTCTTTATTAAATTTTCCTCCTTTCATTCCCTGTCCTACAAATGAAAGCACAGAAAGAAACAAAAGGCCACTTATTGAGAGACATTTGTCTTGAAGGTTTTCAAATCTGATGGATAGTTTTAAAATCATAAGACTGTTAAAATTGTCTTAACATGAAAAAAACATGGGAAATCTAGTAACAGTCAGCATTACCAACCCTGAAAAAAAAAAATTAAAAAATTAGGCACAACACAAATTAAGAAATTAATTTTTAAAAAAATATCCTTGCTTTCATAGGGAAAAAAGAGAAAAAAGGAAGACCTGGGAAACTACAGACTGATCAGTCTCACCTCTGTGCTGGGAAAGATCATGGAGAAGATCTTCCTGAAAACTCTTCTAAGGCAAATGGAAAATAAGGAGGTGCTTGGTGACAGCCAAAATGGCTTCACTAAGGGCAAATCGTGCCTGACAGATTTAGTGGCCTTCTTCGACAGGGTTACAACATTAACGGATAAGTGAAGAGCACAAATACAAGCTGGGTGGAGAATGCGTTGAGAGCAGCCCTGAGGAGAAGGACTTGGGGGTGTTGGTGGACAAGAAACTCAACATGAGCTGGTAATCATAGAATCATAGAATGGTTCAGGTTGGAAGGGACCTTAAAGATCATCGAGTTCCAAGCCCCCTGCCATGGGCAGGGACACCTCCCACTAGACCAGGTTGCACAAAGTTCCATCCCGCCTGGCCTTGAACACCTCCAGGGATGGGGCATCCACAGCTTC
>KZ506196.1:42606-62776 GCA_002844005.1 Limosa lapponica baueri
GACCATCTCAGAGGTGAGGCTGACTGGTCCTCCTTCTTACCCTTTTTTTAAAATGGGTGTGATGTTTTCCCTTTTCCAGTCATTGAGGACTTTGCCTGACTGCCATGACTTTTCAAATAGGATGGAGAGTGGCTTGGCAACTACATCTGCCAGTTCCCTCAGGACCCTGGGATGCATCTCATCAGGTCATATGAACTTATGTATGTACCATGAACTAGCATATGCTTATCAAACAAATACATTATTCAAAAAATAAATAAATAAATAAAATAAATATTAAAAAAATAACTGTTTAACTTAAGCTTGATAACCAGCATCATATAGGAATCCACCCAATATTAAAAAATACAGTGTTCATAACTGTGTAGAATTCAATGTAACACTTGTACAGTATAATAAAAAAAGTTTGATTTGACACTGAAAGTACTAAGCAGTGACAAACCACTGAAGGGAGTTCTTATTTATTCACTCTTGCCAGATAGTCATGGATATTAATAACCTATTACAGGCCTTGGCCTCTTCAAAGTAACAGGGCTGCAGGAAGTTGGGAAGTATGTTGTCCAGGGTTGAACTAGGAACAGTAGAACATTAGGAGAATTAACTTGTAATTTGGTTTAAGTAGGTGAAGAAAGTGCAACAACACTGTAAAGAGATAACTGACAAACAGTGGGGTATTCCAGTGAGGTACATATGAAGGTAAGAGTGTGATGAGGTAGGTTTGAAAGCCTTAGGAACAGAGGAGAAACAAGTAGCACATATTAAATGCAAGATAAAAGTTAGGAAAATAGCTATATTTTTGTGGAAATGGACAGAGAAAATATGTAGCTTGCTGTTCCTAGGATACAATCTTTAGTAACACATGTAATTGTTCGTGCTTTTATATCATGATATACCATCCTGAAATACCATACTTCACAAAAAACTTGAAGAAACAAATATCCTAAAACCCAATTATACTATACAAGAACAACAACTAACTTGTCATGCATGTAGATGTTTCCTAAGTTTTTTGGAAAATGTGTGTGTAAACTTTGCCTTAAGATTAAAATAACCCACATGGCTGAATTCTGCAATTGTGTATCTTAAGGTAAGAATAAAAAAGATTGGTTTAGTACCTTTTATTGTTTCCAAGAGCCTAGAATGAAAGTCAAGCATTTATTGTTACTGCTATTGGAGACCATTACAAAGGACTACAGTACATGAAAGGAAATTCCATCAAGCACTTGTGCTTTTTATGATGGAATCCATCCATTTCTAATCACTACTTTGTTAGGATATGCTATACCAAATATTCCACATACATAAACATGGCTTTTCTTGTGACAAAAAGTCAAGTTACTGCTAAGGTTTCTAAGAAAATTAATGGCTTAGGAAAGGCTTCACTCTCCTGCTCAAATATTCAGTTAACAAATAATCCTCTCTTTCACTGAGAGTTACCCATTATTCAGCAGTTTACAAAGTCAAACCGCTCTATTCAGAGGAGCCGAAATACAAACTGAGAAGCCCAACTGTAGTTTTTTGTTGGCAAAATGTTTATCATTATTGGTGTACTTGTATATATTTTCACAAGCACAGCAATGACTTCATGTACCATTTTGTCCTGAACATGTCAAAGTTTGCACTGCAAAATGTTGCATAGTGAATAGTTTAATCCACTTTTTTCTACAATATGGAAAATAAAGATTTTATAACCAAAACTCAAGCCATATGAAATACAAACATGAAAAACTACTTGAGTTTAATATTGCAGATTGCTTTGGTATGCTTACACATTAAAGCACCATCTCAGAATATTACTATTAATTTAGGAATTCTTTGATTCTTTGAAAGGAAGATATTTTGCTTTTGTTTTAATTCTTTTGTTTAATTCCCTTTTTTTCCCAAGAGTGTTTGCAACTTACCTTCTCTGCTTCACACTGATATATTATAAATTGTGGATGTATCCTTTGTAGTCTGATATTATCAGTTCATTGTTTGCTCTTAATTAAATGAAGATTCTGATAATATCTTTGCTAGGAGAAAATGAAAATATGGGTAAAGTTCTTGATATTGTCATTGATTTTAATATATACTAAAAATATAAATAGTTAATGAGAAACTGAAAAAAAGACAGAAAGATTAAATAAGTTATATTCCCTGAAGATTGTATCTAAAAATTATTATTTCTTCACCTTCATACAATCAAAACTGCTTTTCACACCATCTACTTGCCCTTTGAAATTGAAATGATCTTAGATTATTACTTACTCATTTGTTTTGGTCACGATATTGACAAACTTAATAAATGGGATGGCCTAATAATTACTGCTGGAGCTGGGATTCGTATTTGACTTAGTCATTGATCATTGCTTCAAAGAATGATTCATGGATTCTGCCTCTAGAATACAGTTTCTACAGGGAAAGTTTTAGCTGGGGCAAGAGTTTACTGAACTATCCAGACAAACTTATAGTGTTTCTTAAGCAAAAGGAACTTTATCTTCCCAAGCCCTAGATCTTCAGGACCTTGATACTGTCAAACTTGATCACATTTTCCTGTTAGGGTAAATATTATTAACAGAAGGGCACTTTTTAGGCTTTTTTTCTGTTTTGGAATGAGGAGAAAGGGAGGGAATTTCTCATTCCATTTTCCCCATTTGTTTTTTATCACAGTTTCAAAATTTATGAATTGCTGGCTAACTTCTTTAAAAATTCACTCTTTCTATTCAGGGAGCATGTCTGTCATTAAAAGACCACATTAAAAGACACAGGCAGATGTCCCTTGGATGAAGTGATATTATTGAAAAAGTAGCTCACATTGGCAGAAACAAGGTTCTCACCGGAATCAAGACATTGTTAGGATAATTATGTTTCTGTTATTTTCCATACCACTAGCTGCATAAGATTGTTATTAGTAGGTAAAGAGAATACTTTACTTCTCATAAGTTATTAGATGTACAAGAAATTAGAATCCTACCATGATTATATTAAGTATATATGATTAAGACAAGCATATAAGCAACAAATGATGACTTATGACTACAGAGGAAAAGACAATTATGGCAGAAAACACGATAAAAAGTTTTGTGTCGTAGAAAGGTAAAACTAGTACTTCCAAAAAGAAGGAAGATCGAGAGTCTGCATGCTGATGAATGCTGAAACACTCAGCATTCATCAAGAATATGAAATAGTCCAGTGAAAAGAAATAGTCCAGTGAAAAGAAGAAATTACAAAACAGCACTGGTAGCATTTTAAGTAAAAGTGAGCCCATGTGAATCTTGTGAAGTTCAACAAGGCCAAGTGTAAGGTCCTGCAAATGGGATGGGGAAATGACCAGTATCAAAACAGACTGGGAAGGAATGGATTGAGAGCAGCACTGGGGAGAAGGACTTGGGGATACTGGTGGATGAAAAGCTTGACATGAACCTACAATGTACCTTCACAGCCCAGAAGGACAAGGGAGGTGATTCTTCCCCTCTGCTGTGGTAAGACCCCACCTGGAGTACTGTGTCCAGCTCTGGGGCCCTCAACATAAGAAGGACATGGACCTGTTGGAGTGAGTCCACAAGAGGGCCACAAAAATGAGTAGAAGGCTGGAACACTTCTCCTATGAGGCTGAGAGAGTTGGGTTTGTTCAGCCTGGAGAAGAGAAGGCTCCAGGGAGACCTTCTTGCAACATTTCAATGAATTAAAAATGTAAATTTGTCAGTGCAGAAGAGCTTACAAGAACTTCTGTCCAACTGAGCATAATCTAAGTTCCATTCACTGTCTTGACATTAATCTATTTTTCTTTTAGGCACATAAGAGTGTGCATGACATTATTTCTTCATTGTTTGTGTTCCATATTTTATCCTGCTTTTAATAGCATAAGTTATTAATTATTTCTTAAGTATTGATTCGATAGATTCTATTTACATTGAAGTTCCACCACGCTAGTTATTAAAATTCTAAATATAATCTCTATTTAGAACTAGATAGTACATAATTTTTGCATATTATGAAACTCAAGAGTAAGACATATAGGTCCAACAAACAGAAATAAGGTTATTATTAGTGAATGCCTTCATATCTTAACAAATTCTTTTTTTGGCAGACAACTTTGCTTTGGTAAAATCAGTACTGTTCAGTAATATTTGTTTTCCTTAATCAGTACCATTGTTTACAGTACATATAAATGCAGTTACACAGTTAACAAAGTTATTGTATCTACTATTAATTTCTACTTTCCTCCATGCTTCCCTGCTATTTTATTTCAAACACAAACCAACATTGTTTCCATCTTTTACTCCTTAGGCCTGCTCATGTTCGTATCTTAAGTTTATTCATTTTTTTCCAACTAAGTTGCAAAGTTTTCACTTTCAGAAAGAAGCTTTTCTTTCATTACTAGAAAATGGACATCTGAAAATTAAGCACCTAACACATCACTTGTCCCATATAATGTATTGTACTGCTAAAATAAAAGTCTAAGAAAGGTAGGCTCTGTTGCCTCAACTCTTACAGTTATTTCACTCTTATTCTTGACTATATGTGGAGACTTGACCAATAGCTTAGACTAGACGACTAACTTTTAAACAGTGGAATTTAGTAAAAGATATTCCCACCATTAATTTAGAATATTATTTCGGATCACTACATAATGTAAATTAAATATGTATCTATAAATTTCCTAAAGGAATATCAGTTATTTTGTTGTACTAACATGCTACTTAATAAAAGAATATATTTTTTAAAAATTGATAATTAGACATTCTGCTTGCTAATCAAAATGACTAATGCAATCCCTTGATGACTGTCAAGTAGACTATGCAAATATGCTAGGCAGATCACATTACTGCATAAGTCAGTACTATTTGACATTAGCACTAAAAGAAAAGAAGATAAAAAATTATATTACTTCAAGACACATGAAATACCATAGCTTGTGGCTGACTTGCAAGTCCTACCTTTACTTAAAAAGGTTGGCTAGTTCCTTGACCTTGCCATTTGGTAATTTTTACTATCTAGTTGTTCAGTATCCCTGAGTTATTCCACTAATATATAAAAAATATTTACCCAGAACAACTAAAATTTCCCCACCTTGCCAAATTTCATGTTTAATGGTAATGAATTTTGGAAAAGATTAATATACAGTGGCTTGCAAACTGCTTGAAAAACAACAAAAAATAATCTTTTTTTCAGAAATAGTAACTCAAAATCAGTTAAAATGAAAATATCACTCATTCAAAACAGTTCTGTGCTGTTGTTGGTTTTATTTTCCTTCTCTTTCTTCTAATACTTCTTTTTATTTAAAACATGATTCCAGTCTAAGAAGTGAAAAGGTAGAAATGACACCTTGTCTAGCAGATTTATTCCTTGTGCTTATTCAGAGTATTTTAGACAATAAAAGATGTTCTGGTTTTTTTTGCACCTGTCACACTAAAAAACAAGCACTGACAAAAAAAAAAGGAATTTTTCTTTTCATGCATGTCATCAACAGGCAGGGAAATCAGGATCGCCTTAAACAAAATATAATCTGATATCCCTTATATAAGGTAATTTTATTATAGAGACTGGAGTGATGAACTAACCTCTTGGACTCTGGGTTAAAGGTTTGTGGAAGGTTTCTTTTTGGGAATATCAAGGAATTAAATTCAAACAATTTCTTTGTTCTGCAAAGTCCTTGCTCAAAGTGATACTATATTTAAAATATAATTTCCAGACCCTGAGCTGATACTTTTTACGGCAGGGGTTTGATTATTTACAACCATAGAGACATAATATGTTTACATTAATGCAGAAATGACTGTTGAGTACTTACATGTTTTTTTTAAAAAATCCAAGTATTCCTTCCCAATCAGTGTAGAACTTTGATATTAGGATTTTTTTGCTGAAAACATCAATACATATGTTTTTCCTTTCATATCAATAACAAATTATTTGACAAGTCCCCTCAAAGGAAAGCACATCCAGCTTTCTTCCACAGAAAGTTTTTGAGTGATCTAATGCCCTAAATATATATATTATGTCCATTATTGTGAATTCAGATTATAAATATATTTTACCTCTGTGTTGCAGTCTTTCTTTTCTGGCCCACAGTATGAAACAGATCATGTAGTAATGCTTTCAGACTGAGTTCTATTATAATGACTTTTAGATCCATTAAGTTAGGATAAGAAGGAGTCTCTTTGAGCTAAGTGTGTAAGTCACTACAAAATGCTCTATAGAGAACAGGCCTACAGGGAGATGAGCTGGTCAAGCTATTAACTTTTTTTCTATTCCATCCATTGAAACCTGGCAGAGTTTATTTAACCATTTATTACAAGCTTACTTGTCCTCTCACTGGTATTTCTGAGGAGGAATTCGCATGTTTATGTGCACACATGCATGCAAAGAGAGACAGAGAAAGTGTATATGTATGTATATAAAGTTTCACAGCTATCCATGTATACTTTTATATACACATACACACATATGTTGGAATCCAGATCTCCTTGAATTCAGGGAAAAAATGAACATTGAAATCACTAATGATGGATAATCATGTGTAATATGAGGGATAATATAATGTGATTTTCAAATGAAAAAAGCCATGAGATTGATCTAATCAATTATGACACTGTGGACTATTTAGACATTCAGTAAATTGATGCTGTATTTCCTCTTGAGAGTCACAGGAAGAAGATATGGGAGGAGTCATTTCAACCAGCTCCTTCAGTAGCTGTATTACACATCTTGAGGCTGATATCCTTGTGGCACATGTCAGCACATGCTCATAATAATGGGTATATACATCTGTGTGCCACTTTAAAGAGTCAGAAAGCAACATCAAGCAGAATGCTGAGAACATTGTGCTATATGAGAACCTGGTAACTCACTTTTCACCAGCAGCAATGTTTTGTTATTATGGTTCACTCAGCTTGAATAATGGCCAAATTCAATAGCTAAACATCATTTTCATGTTCTTTTCATTCTACAGTAGCACAATCTTCAAGATTTTAGAGAAATGTCAGTCCTCATTACAAGTTTTCAAAACAACAAACAAACAAAACAAACACTCCAAAACTCTATATAAAAGTTGTACTGGTATTAACTTAAATTTATTTGTTGAAACATTTTTTAAAAGTTTTGGATAACACATATCTATTGGGATACCATTTCTAATTTTTTTGGTATTACTACTGATTTTCATATTTGTAAAGAAAAAAACCAACAAACAAAAACCATTTCAGATTCTCCTTAACTGAGAAGCCACTGGATACATTTCAGCTTAACCATTGCAAATTCTTCTTATGTTTATAAACTCAGTTTTTCTCCCAAAATTTTGATTAAGATGAAAAATCTAGCGGAATTTGTTTGCAGTTTTCTTTTAACAAGATCTCAGAACCACTGAAATGACTGATAAAGCTCTCAAAAACTTTAATGGTGCTTTAACAGAGTTTTCAGTTTTAAGCTTTTACCCCTTATTTTCACATCACACAAAGACCTTTTGCAATGCTATAAAAGTTTTGGTTTTTTACCTTTTCTAACTTGATCACACAAAATCATCCATAATCTGGACCTATGTTTGTCTAAAGGTGAATTATAATCTTGACTGGAGTTCAAGAAGATTACAGCCAGTTGATAATGACTAAAGATCTGGTACTTAGGGGTGAAAAAACTACTTGCAGTGATAAATCTTTGAACTTTCTCAAATTATGTTTTCAGTTTTCTTTTATAATAATAAGATATGACTGTATTACTGTATTTTGCATTGATTCTTGCACATCACTTTCTAAGTATTTCACTGATTCTGCAGATTGCAGAATGTAATAATATTTTCAGCTAGAAAATTGGTCTTGTTTTAATTTTCAAATTGGAAATGAACTCACTTCCAGAATTATTATTTCTGGAAAAAGAACCTGAAAGATCCCGTCCTAAAATTTAAAGCCTATGGATAAATCACAGCATGAGAGATGCCCTGAAACAAGGCATTTCTGTGCTGCGAAATTCAGAGTTGGATCAGTTCTGCCTCCTGCATAACTCCAATTTGCTTCTACAGTTTTTTGCTTATTATACTAGCTCTCCTAACTTTTCCTAGTAGAAAGAGGTCAGTGGAATGTGGTTAGGACCTTTGAGGATCCCTTGAGGTACTGCTTTCGTAGTCTCAAACCTAAAGCTAGGCAGGGAAGATCTGTTAAAAATCTGTGCTCCAGGCTTCAGCTATCATTTAATACTGATGATGTAAACAGTTAATGGGGAACGCTCACAAATGGCTATTTTTAAAGTGGCAAGAACATGTGAAGAGTAAGAGGTTCTTTTGTAAGTGTACAGTTGTCATTTCCTGCGAGGGTTAAAGGCAGAGATCTTGAAGAGATTTCATCTCACCTGACTTAGATGTCCCTAATGCAGACATCTACTTCTTAGTTAGTCACCCTAACCACTGGGTAGTTGAAGGAAAAAAGTAGTCAATCACACTGAAAGTATGATTCATCTGATTCACTTTATGCCTGTTTCTACTTCCTGATAAAATGAATTATACCATAAAACTACCTTCCACTCATCCCAGGGGTTGAGCTGTCAGTGATCCAAGGCCTAGTTTTGATAGAGAAAGTTTGTTGAGTAGAGCCTTGCAAGATAAGAAATATAAAATTGCAGATAGAAGTAAGATTGCTGGTATGGGGACAGTCTGCAAGTCAATGATTCCAGGAAAAAAAAAAAAGAAAGAAAAAATCCCCCCCTGCCAGTCCCCCCCAAAAAAACAAACTCCCCCCCACCAACATGGAAATAAAGACATAAAGAGATAACCAAGAAGCCTGAAGATGACAACTGAGCACCACTGAGAATCCTGTTGATGCAGGAGCAACAAAGGCTGAACCTTCCACCAGTTGCTGACAGCTGCCCAGCCAGTAAAGTCTCTTCGGACACAGAGTTCAATATCATTTAACCTAGCAGTTTATTGATCCTAAACAAATAATGACTTTTTATTTCAAAATTGTGTTTCAAAGTCCCTTCAAATACATAAAATTTGCTTAAGAACACTGACCCAGAAAATAATGAGCCCAAGGCTTTCATTATTATAGAGTTACTATAGGTTACTATAGACTGAGATAATTGTGACATGAGCAGTATGTCAAGTAATACAACAAAATCAAACATAATTCATTTTTATAGACAATCAGACAATGTAGTAGTATTATTATGTAAAGATTAAAACATGAGGAAAAGTGTGAGTGCAATGACTAAATTTGGAAAAATTTACTTAATGACATTGAAGACAGTGAATTAAACAGAAAGCAGATAAAAAGTAGAAGGGATATACCAAAGTAACAGATTAACCTCATATGTTTCTTTGTTAAGAAAACTTCTGATTTTTTTTTTCTTCAGACAAAAGCAACGCGTTATCTAAACTACTTCATCTGAACTTCAGTAGAGCAGCTGATATACTGCCAGGGGAGATGTTATTAATTAAGATGAAGGAGATGGAGATGAATGTAAGAACAGCTGGAGCAAGGAGTCTGAACTGAAAAGGAAACAACTGGTAAGGAAGGATGTTACTAGTAGGGTTTCAGAAAACTTGTTTGTGGCTTTGATTTTGCTTAATATTTCGCTTATATTTTATTTAGCAACCTCTGCATGAAAGAACTGGAAATGCGCTGATGACACAAAACTGGGCTGCACCACTATAAAGGAAATAGGAACAGGGTCAGCTAGAGGACAGCAATAACACAATGAAGTTAAAAGCAATATAATGCAGTACAAAAATCAGACAGTTGGAAACCAACAGTAAAAAATTCTGTAGCAAGGTGGGAGCCCCTCAGACAGAAATAAGAAAGGAGGCGGAAAATCTAGATATTAGACGATCACAAAGTGATGAAATCTTTGGACCCATAAATTTCTTACAGACACAAGAAAATATTTATATTTTTGTTCCCTTAGACATATAGCCTTCAGGTCTGATCACACTGTTCAGGCAAGACAACTGCAAAACTAGAAATTACAGACAAATTTTACTTCTGATGAGTTGAGGAATTAAACTGGTATATATTTAAAGATGAAAACAACTTGAACTAGCAAATTAAATTCTGTAGAAAGGTAAGTTTATACAGTACAGATAGAGGACACTTTATATTCTCTGTATTGTATTTCCCTATAAGAAGAAAGCTGGTGAGGAAAAAGAGCTATTCAAGCTAAAGGACAATGGTAAAATAAGTAATAGTTTATAAGCTAATAATGAATTTAAGCAGGGAATTAGGAAAACATTTCTATTAAAGACATCGGTTTCTGGCATACTGTTTGAAATCTGTTTTTTGATGAAATTATATGCAATGTTTCTTTGAAACAACATTGGACTACCTTTTTTTTAACTTGAGAATATAATCTTATATACTCCAGCACCTGGCACCAAGAGCATGGGCTGTGACCCATGGTCCTGCTCCAGCTGCAGGTTCTGAGCCCCTCACTCGCCTCACTCACCCTTGTACCCCCAGTAGCTGTTTTTCAGGCACACACACTGTTTCTGTCCCAGTGGCTGGAGGATAAAACCCCCACTGGCTCCAGTAACTGACACCATAGGTCAGGGGCACCAACACCCCTGGTCTGACTCCAGTAGCTGGCTTCAAATTCCGCTCACACATATATAGGTCTCACCAGCAGCTGACATTGGGTCCTTGTTGTGCATACAGATGCACACACACACACGACAGAGAGTGAGATTATGGTAAGGGGGAGTTAAGATTTAATAACAAGGTAGAAGAACACAGGACACACTGTGTTGATCAGGCACAGGGCTCAGCCAGGTCAGCGTGTTTACACACAATCGGTCCTTGTTATAACCCTTTGGTGTTCCTCCCTGTTCCCCCTACCCCTGCACATTGCCTCATCAGTTGACACAGTCCCACTGATCCCCTCCAACATGCAGGGCTCCCAGGTTTGCATCCTCATCTGTTGCAAAGTCCCATTTGCCTGCAATTCTTGATAGCCCATCAATTAGTGTAACTGACCAGGTATGTTTCTGGTTATTGTTTGTTAACATAAATGGGTCAGGTTTTATGTCTTTGTGTGTTCATCTCCCTTTCCTTATCCTCCCAGCTAAAAAGATAAACTTTTGCACAGCCAAATTTGTGCTGCTGGGCAGGTTTGTTCTTATCACAACCTCCCTTATTATGTGTTGGTCAGGTCTTTATGGCTCCTTTGACCAGATACCTGTAAAGCAGCAGACACTGTCCTTCCCATATCCTTACTTATGCCTAAATCATATTTAGGAATCCCAGGATTGGATTAATCTCATCTAGCTATAATGACTACAGTGTAAATAACTACATTTGAGCAAGTCTCATCTTTGCGGTTCATGTGGAGAAATCAGTATGTACCTATTGCAATTCTTCTGTTCCTACTGTGTCCTAGTACATTTACATCAGGCTGAGCTGAGTTGTACTCACACATACATATAGCTCAGGTACAGAGTTACACTTCAGCTGTCTAAATTTAGGTGGGATGCATCAACCTTTCATGCAAGATCAACATACTATTCCTGATATGATGTGAAGGGTGTCTGTTATAAATTAACTCACCTGTTTTTACATCTGTTAAAAAATGAGGACAGAACCTCAAGTCAGTACCTTTTAAGTAGCATTTGCACTATTTTCCCATGGTTAACTGAAAGTCAATATACAAGCACCTTTTTGACATAAACATTTTGAATTAATAGAAACATGACCTGTGTTTATGCCTATCTGTATCACATCAGTACTGCTATGTTAACAGGTAGATACTAGATAATTTACAGGTCCATATTAATGAATGTGGAACTACCATACAGGCAGAAATTGAGGATTTCACTTATCAATTCTGTAATGTGTCTTCTCCTCCTAATTCAAAATCATCTCCATAGGGTGGCATTGGTATGTCATCCTTTTTACACTTCTGTATTACTACTCCTCATCTGTAAATTGTGAAATTCAAGGTTAAGAATAAACTGCATAGGCTGTGCAGATATTGTCTATAGAATTATTCAATTCAAATTATTTTAGTAACCCAATTTCTAATGTTTTCATGGTGGGATAACTCACATGGCTGGACCACTGTGATGGATTGCTATAGGCTGTTTTGTAAAGACAGGCAGGGAGGCTCTATTTTAAGAGGATCTCTGTTTTAAGGGGGCTCTGTATTAAGGAGAACATTGAATATATAGAAGTTAACTACAGTGACTGTGAAAGCCATATTGAATGTCTCTGGGTCAGGATCAGAGGGGTCATCTCCAAGGGGGGTTCTTACCCTAAGCTTCTGCTACTGACCTCCAAACCAAGACAATAAAGTCAATGAAGTAATATTTGGGTGACTTAAGCAAGTTTCAGGTCAATGGATCCTGGTTGTAAGTTGCTAAGCTGCTTTCCATTATATTTCGAACGTCATGGCAGTATGGTGAAGTTCCCATTGATGGAAAAGGGCTTAAAGGAGCATCCAGGAAATTACAGGCCAATCAGTCTTACTTCAGTCCCTGAGAAAGTTATGGAACGAACCTTCCTAGGGGCTATCACAAGTGAAATGAAGCAACGATTGGGAAAAGCCGGCACGGATTCACCAAGGTCAAATCATGCTTGACAAACCTGATTGCCTTTCTACGACCAAGTAACCTGCTCAGCTGATGTGGGGCGAGTGGTGGACATTGTCTACCTGGATTTCTCCATGGCTTTCGACATGGCTGACCACAGCTTCCTCCTAGAGAAACTGATGCGTTACGGTCTAGACAAGTGGTCTGTGTGGTAGTTGAGGAACTGGCTGACAGGCTGCACCCAGAGAGTGGTGGTAAATAGCTCCTTTTCAAAATGACAACCTATCACAAGTGGGGTCCCCCAGGGATCAATACTGAGTCCAACGCTGTTTAATATCTTCATAAGTGATCTGGATGATGAGATCAAATGTACCCTGATGAAGTTTGCTGATGACACCAAACTGAATGGGGAACTGAACACTTTGGAAGGGAGAGCCACCCTGCATGAAGACATGGATAGGCAAGAAGACTGGGCTAAGAAGCACCTTATGAAATTCAACAAGAATAAGTGTAAGGTTTTGCACCTGGGAAAACATAATCCAGGAGTGCAGCACAGGCTGGGATCTACCAGACTGGGGAGAAGCTCTGTGGAAAGGGACCTGGGAGTCCTGGTGGAACACAAGCTCAATATGAGTGAACAGTGTGCTGCTGTGGCAAAGAAGCTCAATGGGATGCTGGGTTGCACCAACAAAGGCATCACCAGAAGATATAACGTCATTATCCCACTCCACTCAGTACTTCTCAGGCCACACCTGGAACACTGTGTTCATTTTTGATCCCCACAATACAACAAGATGTGGACAGGTTGGAGAGGGTCTAGGGAAGGGCCGTAAAGATGATCAAAGGACTGAGAAGGCTGCCATATGAGGAAAGCCCAAGAGAATTGAGTTTGTTCAGTCTTGAGCAAAGAAAGCTTAGGGGAAATCTTATCACCATGTTTCAGTATTTAAAGGGTGGCTACAAAGAAGATAAAGGCCCTTTTTTTACAAGGGGTCACATGGAAAAGACGAGAGGTAATGTGTACAAGTTACTCCAGGTGCCTCTGTAGAGCCTTCCTACCCTCAAGCAGATCAACACTCCAGCCTAACTTGGTGTTGTCTGCAAACTTATTAAGGGCGCACCCGATCCACTTGTCCAGATCATTGATATTAATATATTATATATTCATATTATTATATCAGGATATTAAAGAGAACCAGCCCCAATACTGAGCCCTGGGGAACACCACTTGTGACCAACCACCAACTGGATTTACCTCAGCTTTGAATTTACCACAACTCTTTGGGTCTGGCCATCCAGCCAATGTTTTACTGAGTGAAGAGTACAACCATCTAAGCCACGAGCAGCTAGCTTCTCCAGGAGAATGGTGTGGGAAATCGTATCAAAGGCTTTACTAAAGTCCAGGTAGATGACATCCACAGCCTTTCCCTCGTCCACTAAGCATGTCACCTTGTCATAAAAAGAGATCAGGTTAATCAAGCAGGACCTGCCTTTCATAAACTCATGTTCCCTGGGCCTGATCACCTGATTGTCCTGTTATGTGCCACATCATGGCACTCAAGATGATCTGTTTCATAACCTCTCCAGCCACCGAGGTCAGACTGACAGGCCTGTAGTTTCCCAGATCCTCCTTCTGGCCCTTCTTGTAGATAGACATCATGTTTGCTAACTTCCAGTCAACAGGGACCTCCCAAGTTAGCCAAGACTGCTGATAAATGATGGAAAATGGCTTGGTGAGCACTTTCACCATCTCCTTCAGTACTCTTGGGTGGATTCCATCTGGCTCCATAGTCTTGTGTGCATCTAAGTGCTGTAGCAGTTTGCTGGCTGTTTCCTCTTGTGGAAAAATTGTGGCAGTGACACCAGCCACGATCTGTATTAATAGACTGGGCCATCTGTTTCTTCTAGTGTCACTGCACGCAACTGGAAGGAGAGAGAAAAAAAAATAACCTGTGCCAATGGAAAGAAAGGGCCCTGATGGAAATTTCTTCAGATGGCTTTGCTGGCCAACAAAGTGTTTCTGTTAACTCTGTCCTCAGCTGGCACCTCTGTAACAATAGATTATCAGGCTCCTTTCCTCCTGTGCAGGAACTATCCACTTTTAAGCTATCTCAAGCCTTCAAAAATTCAGTGAGAACTGAGTCATTTCTGCTTGTGGCCTGATAGAGCTGTAGAAGTTGTTCACTCTAGATGAACCAGGGACTAATTGGCTTTTCGGTAGAAACATATTACTTTTTTACAATTATGCATAGTAACTTCATATGTAATTAGTATTTATATTACATATATTATACTGTATTTCATTGTATTGTATCATAATGTGTCATATTATGCATATTTATAAAAAGTCAGATAAAATATCACTGTTGCATTGTATTATATAATGTATGATTATGCATGTCAGAGTGAATTATTTTCTCCTTAACGTCCATAGCTTCTAAGTTAGAGGAATTCTCCCCTCCTTTCTTTCATTTTCCTTCCTTTACCTTACTCAAGCAAAGACGCATATAAATTTTGGCAGCCTTCTGTTACTCCATTTCTTCCTTCAGCTATTTCAATATACTTACACTAATTAGCAGAACTATCCATAGGATAGATTATTCTAATGAAACAATCTGTGTGTATATATGCATGCATGATCATATATTACTTAATGAAAATTCAAGGTGGAAACTACCAATCTGTTTCATAGTAGAATTTCTGTTCCATGTATCATTTGGGGATTTCCTTCTATCATTTATGGAATGAGCTACATGCACTCAATTGTGGCAGTAGCTGTAAAATTTTTTTTAATTGGCACTGAACTTCTGTGTTACTGATATTCCTAAGATATAAAGACAAAGTAAGATTATTTTATTAAAAGATCTTTTTGAATTATGTATAGGAAAGTACTATAAACTTTCTGCCCAAAAAGCTATTTCTGTTCATATTGCATGGGTGAACGGAATCCCACTGTGGAATCAGTCCTACTGAAATGAGTTTCAAATTGTCTGCATAATACAAGCTATATTGTAATTTTACAGCAGCTGCCATTGAAGACTAGGCTTAATTACAAAGGTTTCTAAAGCAGACTAAGAATTATATTTTGACTCAGTTGTTCTGGGTGGTCTACTGTGTGACAGAGAAGCTAAAAGTTATGCTCAGCCTCTCAGGCTTTTCTCCTTGCATTTCATACATACTTGAAAAAAGCAGAAAGAAATGGTTCCATGTACTTCTATACAGTAGTCCGCTACAGATCATGGAGTTATTCAGTAATAAAAAACATAGTATAAATAAAAGACTTCATTTTCCACAGTCCTTTGCAAAATGAACTCAAAGGGACAGTAAGAAAAGTGGTGGGCCGAGGAATGATTGATTTGCTTTTGGTTTACAGTAAATTCAACTTATGGTAAGAATGAATAGCTGAAAGTTTGTTGCTTATGATGTTCAAACACCCTGGAATGTGCCAACAGAAAAATAAATGAATGCATTAGTTACATTGTTTAGCTTGATGGGCTTATACTTATGTAATTGTATGGCTATGTACTTACATAATTATTTTGTCACCTATGTTTCCTCAGAATTACATATAATTTCACTCAATTTTGCAAAGGTGTGCATCATTCTAATATGAAAATTCACCAAAAGTCTGTGTAGTTTTCAGTCCATATGCGAAGGACACTTAAATAATAACCAGAAAATTCAGAGATGTCATGACCATGACCACACTTATCAAGATTTATTTTCTTAAATCCTCGTGGCATTCACCAACTGAACACTTTTGCATCTTGATCTTCTGAGAAGTCTTAGATGAAAGGCATTCTATAAACATTCTCAGTGTATGTAGTAATAACTGAACTCACTAAAAGCAGAATAGCCATGATTAAATCTATTGAATTATACAGGCAAAACAAAGCTGTACAATCTTGAATCTTTTACATAATAGTATAGCGGTTAAAGCAATCAACCAGAAAAATGAACTATTTTTAGCTATTCTTCATTCTTCCTTATGAATTGTTTTATGTCTGCTTTTGGTATTGCCACACTGTATTTGATGGCTTTTTAATTAAAAATGTGGAAACAGTACCCCAGTAAAAAGCTCTGTTCTATAATTCCTTTTCCCTTTTCCACACGTGCAGGGGTTACTTAGTTCTGAGTTTCAGGGTCAATGCTTTTCTTGATTGATTTCTCTCTTGTTGGCCCCATGAGTCATTCTTTTCTTTTTGGCACAACAATTGAGGTGCAAAAGGAAGGGTAGGAAATGACTCAATTCTATAATTTTTTGTTAGGACTTTCTCCTTGGAAAGTCTTTCAGTGTCAGGAAAAGCCAATGCTTCCTTCACCCCTGATTAAATTTTCAGAATACAAAGTCAATCACAAGCATACTTTAAGCCTATGTTGTATGTTCTCAGTAAGCAGTGAACTGAAGAAAGATGTGTATCCCAAGAAATAAAAAGTAAGGAATCTATACCAAGTCTCTTATTTCCAGTATGTAGTTCAACTAATATTTACACTTCTTACCTTGAAGTTAGTGCTATCTGAAGTGTAATTTAAAGTGTTAGAAAAACAGTATCTCTGCACTGCACCTAAACTACAAATGAGTAAACAACTTCAGATGTCAAAATCTTAAGCACTATTCCCATTTCAATACTAACCTCAATTCTGGGTCATGCAACATTTTTTCACAGTGACAGTGAATTCTTTAGTACTTAATAGAAGCTGTTTGTCTTGTTTTGCACAATAAGAATATTAAGATGATACTTTGTATTACTCCTACAGCTGTACTTAATGAGATGTTCATTCCTGATTTCAATGTGTAAAGGACTAAGTATGCTTCTGAGCATTTTTTTGTAGTACATTTTTTATGCATTATCAGAACTGCTTATAAGGGAGGTTAAGAAGGTTAAGGAGATGAGTAGGCGCATGGCAACAAAATTGAGTCCTGTGACCAACAATATAGATTTGTGTTGAATGAAAAATGCATAAGTAATGAAGGGCAAGAATGAGATAGCAGTGGCTTATTTTTAGCAATACTTGTCACATGTTGCTCACCAGCTGTCCCATGCACTGATACACAAATCTAAGAGGTGAAATAAAAATTTTACATTTGACATTTCACTAGTTATTTCATTTTAACAGCTGAAGTCTGTTTAAATTAAATCCACTGCAACACAATGTATTTAGCTTTTTTTTTAAATCTGAAATGTCATTAGAACTGAAAAAGATTGTCACAAAAAATTAAAATAATTTTCTAATCAAGCTCATGTTGAATATGCTAGTCTGCAATTGTATACCCATGATTTGTTCATCATCATGAATTCTGTTTGTATTACAAAATCATTAGATTTATTTTCTGCCTCAATATTAGTAATTTAGGGAGAGGAGCAATTTCTTGTAAATCAGGTTTAACATAGCTTTTTTGTGGTTTTGGGGGGAGTTGTTTGTTTCTTTGGTTTTGTTTATTTGTTTTTTTTTAATTTAATTCATGGCACTAAAAATGATTTTATTGGTCATATCTAAATACAGGTTTACATTTACAGCTGAACTACTTTGGACTGTTATTGGGGTTTACAATGGGAAGTAGGATGGAATCCATATGACTTAACTGAAACAAAAATTAGCGTCAATCAATAATTGCCTGTGTTTCTGTTATTTAAAGACACTGTTTCAGATGCAGGTGTCAGCACTGTAGATATCTATGTTTATTCAAACTAATCTTGAACATAGTATATTTCCTGAATTTATGAAGAACGAATATGACTGAAAGCCAAAGATCTATTTTCATTACAAAGTGACAAGATTCTAGATTTTACCTCAGTGACCTGATTTAACTGGAGTATCAAATTAAAAGGCAAACTCTTTTCTTATTATCTTTGTAATTTTTATGTACTGATCATCTGTCATAATCTTTGAAGTTATTTTTTTCTGTTTCAAAGTAGATAACACAGGTGTTCAATTTCTAAAAAAGAAAGTGATTTTCTTGGGCATTTTGTGGTTACAGCACTGATGATAAACAGTGTGCTGAGGAAAGGACATAAAATATCACAGAAACACTGAACCTAAACCTCTACTCCTTCTTTAACAATGACATTTGAAAATAAGCTCATTCTGACATGCTCATTTTTTATTAGGTTCAATTTTATGGAGGATATGAACAAGTTCTGTAATAAAAATTGATTAATCTAAACTTGTAGGTAATCATATGTTTCTGATATTAAAGGGAGGGGGTGGGGACAGTTTGTTTTGTTTCATTTGTTTGGTTTTAAGTGGGGGGTTTTGTGGTTTTGCTTTTTTTTCTTTGTTGAAACTAACTGTACGTTGTATGGGGTAACATTTCTGTTATCTATCTATCTATCTATTTGTCTATAAATCTTTTTAATAAGTATGACCACAAATTTCATTTCTGTTTAGCCAGTTTCAGACACACACATGAGTCCTGGCCATAACTTCATAAAAAGATGATTTTGTGGCTAATACTGAACACTCTGCTTTATACATCTTCTCTTTTCATAAACACTTTTCTTGTTGTGTTTTTCTTTTTTGTCTCCCCACAGAGGTACACTATTCAGCAAAAGACTAGAACATGGTCCAAGAGGTTTTTGACTTGAAGGATCAGAGATGAAAATTGTCCTGTAACACATATCAGCAGGTACATCTAGATATAGGCTATAGGTACATCTACACTGTCATTTTGAATCACTTCCTATTTCCCTTCTATTTCTTACTCACACGGCATACTTTCTAGGTTGCTTACAGGAGCTACTCTAGTGAAAACCAGGTAGGTCCCTTCAATATTACAGCTATAAATGAGCTGATTTCTGAGGCAATCCTCTTACTATCTTTGGCACAAGACAAGTACATTTCAACTCTTTCTGAGCCTTCAGACATATTATTTATTCATCTGTCAGCTGCAGGAATGTTCCCCAATTACAGAGACCTGGCAAGGTTGTTTGATGCAGAAGGATTTAAACAATTTTCAGCACTACTGCTTGAAATTGAAAATTAATGGGGTACTATAAGGAATTGCATCAGAAAGGCTAAGACTAGTGTAAATGGAGAATGAATGGAGGCATCAGCAGGAACACACAGCAGGGAAAGGGTTCTCAGTGCCTTTTTTAATGGCATCTAGATTAGCAGGTCATCGGCACCCCAGCACATCTATATACAGTTTAGTAAAATATCCAGATTTGGAGACAAGAACAGTGCTTGCTCACAGGTGTGCACCAGGGTAGATACACTGCCAGCTCCGAAAGGGTACAAAAAGGCATATCTAAAATCTACATGTGGTCACTAATTCAGGAGATGTGAAGAGGACTTCATACAATCATAGAATGGTTAGAGTTGGAAGGGACCTTAAAGATCACCAAGTTCCATGGTGATCCATGGGCAGGGACATCTCCACTACAGCAGGTTGCTCAAAGCCCCATCCAGCCTGGCCTTGAATACTTCCAGGGATGGGGCATCCACAACTTCCCAGTTCCAGTGCCTCACCACACTCACAGTAAAGAATTTCTTTCTGGTATCCAATCTAAAACTCCCCTCTTCCAATTTAAAACCATTACCCCTAGTCCTGTCACTACACTTCCTGACAAAGAGTCCCTTGCCAGCTCTCCTGTAGGCTCCCTTCCAATATTGGTAGGCTGCTATGAGGTCTCCCCGGAGCCTTCTCTTCTCCAGGCTGAACAACCCCAGCTCTCTCAGTCTGTC
>KZ506196.1:63381-97508 GCA_002844005.1 Limosa lapponica baueri
ACTCGTCACTGGCCGCCAATTGGACATTGAACCATTGACCACAACCCTTTGAGTGCGGCCATCCAGCCAGTTCCTTATCCACCAAGTGGCCCACCCATCAAATCCATGACTTTCCAATTTTGAGACCAGGATGTCGTGCGGGACAGTGTCAAATGCTTTGCATAAATCCAGGTAGATGACATCTGTTGCTCTGTCTCTGTCTACCAAGTCTGTGGCAGTATCGTAAAAGGCCACCAAACTTGTCAGGCATGATTTGCCCTTGGTGAAGCCATGTTGGCTGTCTCCAATCACCTTCTTATTTTCCATGTGCCTTATCAGAGACTCCAGGAGGATCTGCTCCATGATCTTGCCAGGCACAGAGGCGAGACTGACTGGCCTATAGTTTCCTGGGTCTTCTTTTTTTCCTTTTTTGAATATCGAGGTTATGTTCCCCTTTTTCCAGTCAGCAGGAACTTCACCAGATTGCCATGATTTCTCAAATATTTGATAATTGTCTTCCCCTGTTTTCCATATCATTGCAAAGGATGCATCCTAGCATCTGGACTGACTGTTGATCAGACAGCCTGAACACTCCCACCCTGGTCCCTGACCACTGGGTGTATCTCTTGGGTATCACATATATTCTAGTACTTGTGTGGTAAGAGAGTGGGAGTGAGCGAACCAAGTTTTGTTTCAGTTTTTCTTTTAAATAAAACCACTTTTCCTTACTATTATGTCTCACATGTATATTAAATGCTTTCTGGATACAGTGCAATAGTACTTCCCACATATATGTGTAAAGAGTATCCACAAAGAGAGCAGACCTGAAAGGAGGAGGTTGTAGCAAGGTGGGGGTCTTCTCCCAAGTAACAGGTCATAGGTTGGACTCGATGATCCCAAGGGTCTCTTCCAACCTCAATGATTCTATGATTCTATGATTCTAAGAGTATCCACAAAGAGAGCAGACCTGAAAGGAGGAGGTTGTAGCAAGGTGGGGGTCTTCTCCCAAGTAACAGGTCATAGGACAAGAGGAAATGGCCTCAAATTGCACCAGGGGAAGTTTAGATTGGGTATTAGGAAAAATTTCTTCAGAGAAAGGGTTAGCAAGCATTGGAATAGGCTGCCCAGGGAAGTGGTTGAGTCACTGTCCCTGAAGGTATTTAAAAGACATGTAGATGTAGAGTTGAGGGATGTGGTTTAGTGGTAACTTGGCAGTGCCAGGTTAACAGCCGGACTTATCTTAAAGGTCTCTTCCAACAAAAATGATTCTATGGTTAAAGGTATGTATAGTGGGAATAAGGTATTACAGCCATGTGGGCACGCAGAGAATTAAGTCTGTAGCATAGTACTGAACCATACTTCACTCCATACACTATAAAGCATAGATCAGGACAGTATGCATCAATAAGCTGTGTAAATGCAAACCACTTTGCACCACGATTCCCAGAAGCACAGTATTACTCCTTGGCTGTTTTCCAGGACCTTTAAAAAGAGCTTTTTTAAGGACACAGTAATAATAATAAACAGGTTAATATTGTTATGAGATAAGTATATATGGCACAGGGACTCAAGTGGTAGCTTATTGGTCCATTTCACAAAAGAAAGGCTTTGGGTTATATATATGTAAATGGATATAGAGCATTTTTAAGGCAGAGAGCCTGTTCTTGTCACTTCTAATCTGCAATAAAAATTCATCATGTGAGAAATATGCATGAGGATCTGAATGGGCATGCATCCAGTATATTATCATAACACAGGCATTGGAAACCATCTTTCTTAAGTAAGGAAGGACTATCTGCAAATAGGAGACATACGAAATGTCTCCATATTGGCATTTGAACACAGCAGTTGTTTCATAAAAATGAAAATGGAGATGAATGGGAACTGATGCGCTATCTGATCAGCTTCTAGTGTGTCACATCTATAGTCAGCTTTCTTTGGCACTGTGGGCACCTTCATGCTCCATGCTGCTTCTAAATTGCTCAAAAAAAAAATGGTACCAGAAAGAGAAAATTGGAAGACTTCTATATGCAACATTCTTTCCAACTTTACAGCAACTGTATCTATGAACTTACCTTAGAAAAATAGCTCAAAGGTTGCTTTTCTCACCATTTCAATCACAATTCATTCATTTACTCATTTTCCCTGACCAAAAAAAACCCCTCTCACAATAGAGTTTATCACTGTTTAGTCTAGAAATCTAGAATAGTTTTTGGGTTTTGTTTGTTTGTCTGTAATTTGGGAGTGCAGAACAAAATTTTCACATTTCTTTATTAATTGTGTCATCTTAGGCAACATTTCCACTAAGAAACCTGGAAATGCACAAGTTCTGAGCACGTGGTGGTGATGAAACCTAAAGCTATCTCAAGAGCAAGACTTGAGTGCGCTCTGCTTTCCACAAAAAAAGAACTGCAGATGCATATCCCAGTTGAGAGATGTGGTGCACTCAATCAGACATCCTATCTGGAGAAGGAGATTGGGATCCCAAGTGTTCTGTGCTAAACACAGCCTTACAATGCAGTTTTAGCAGTTTTCCTTGCAGATATGGGCCATTAATAGAAAAACAGTCATACTGATACCAGTAAGATTATTTCAGCAGGATTCAGCTCAAAACTGTAGACATCAATATTGAGTGGCATTTTTACCAGTTGCATTTGCAGGTCATTATTTCCTACGCAGCTATATAACTCATTACAGCTGCTGGAAGTTTAATTTCTGTATTCCATAATGAAAGCAATTGTAAATATAGTCCTTTTGATGGCAAATCAATACCCATCTTACAACACAGGGACAATTTTACTTCTTTCAGTGTCTTTTTAAAATAGTTCCGTTTATTGTCCATCAAAAATATTACTAGTGAAATGAAATGAAAGCGAAAAGGAGAAAATCCTTTGATGAATGTATAGAAGGAACATATGGGAGCTTAAAAGATCTTTATGGATATGCTGCTTTAATGGGTAAAAAAAAAAAAGACTTTTCTCAGAAATTTGTCTTTTCATGAAATACCACACTAACAGAGAAATTATTGGACATGCTGAAATCAATGCAGAATAAACATCACTAAACTTAATTTTAATAAAGACGAATCATAGATGCACAAAAAAAATAAGCGTTAAATGCCACATTAACAGTTCTGCTTAGCAGAACAGTGGTTCTGAAGATAAAGTTTCACAACTAAAGCTAATTTCAGACCATCAAAATCACTCTCACCCCATCTCCAGCATGATATTTCTGCTTCCTCTTGTTATCAGTCTTACATGTCTGAAAGTTAATTTCCCTCCCAAACAAACAAACAAAAAAAATTCAGTCAATTAGTGTGCTAGTGCTAATGTAGAGAAGGTAGTACAACCACTGGATACAGTAGTAGATCATGAGTTCTGCTTCTAGTGCAGTATATTCTTAGAGTAATTTAATACAATCTTGCAAGAACAAGGCTCAGATTAGTCAGATGGTTTTTTTGTTGGGTTTTTTTGTAGTTGGCTTTTTTTTTTTAACTAAGCATTGCCATCAAATATTCATATCCAAACAAAATTTTTGCCGCAGGTAGATATCCCCAGTTTATGAGTTAAGGAGAATTATAGCTAGCAGAAAATTGGAATGGTTTTCTGGTGAAAATTTTGGGACTTTGAAAATTGGCTGAAGTAGAAGCAAGCCAAAAACATCAGTCAGTGATGAAACAAAAGGAGAAAAATGAATTAGACTTTTTTTTTCCCATGCCACTTAGCCACTGTTTTAGAAGACCAAAACATTTTTATTTTTCGCATTGCATTGCTTGAAAATTTTTTATCTTACATCATATAAAATATGTATAGTTGGTCATTGAAGAAACTGAAACATTTGAGGGAAGGGAAGGGAAGGGAAGGGAAGGGAAGGGAAGACTGTCTCCAGGGTTCTAGCCCTTCTATAGCAGCCTCATCTTTTATTATTGTTGTTGTCATTTGTTTTGTATTGTGTGTGGAGAAAGAGTTTGCAAACTTGTAAAATACAACATCATAAGATTCTTCTTCAGTTCTGTCTCTATAGAAAGAAGATTTTTAAAGACAGAAGTTGTGGAAATGCAGTACTTCTCTGATGGGTATCCTTTCTTTCACACAAGTTCCATGAAAAAGGAGTTATGAATAAATTTCATGAATAGATATCCATGTCAATCCTGTATGAGGTCTACCTGTCCTGCATAAAACAGCTCAACTTGATTTTATTTTTTTTGCCTGAATGGTCTGAAGTCTCAGAATTGTTTTAGGAAGAAATATTTAGCTCTGAAGGAGTCATAGAGAAAACTTAAACATAACTTAGCTAATAGAGTTCAATATTTCATTAAAAAATTATAGGTAGCAGAGAGTGCAATGGTGTGTGACACAGAGAACTTCAAACTCACTACAGTGAAAAGAATCAAATTCAGGCTTTCCACATTTTTCTTCCTTAGTTCATAGAATAAAATTAAATGAGAAACAGATTTTTTTTTAACTAAGTCATTTTAAATCTATTTTTGCAAACACTGAGATTATTAGAATCCACACAGACTAAGTATGGGGAAAGAAAACATGCATATGAATTGGAAACTTAATTGATTTTGCCCATAAGTGAATTAAAAGTTTGAGCTTTCATTTTAGACTTGGATAATATGGCAAGCTGCATGGAAAATTCCATAAGCTTACTCAAATAATGTGAACAATACCTTCAAAGTTTATTATCACTACTGTCTCTCCTTATTATGTGTTAATATATTTCAGTCTTCTGTAACCTTATAATCAGAATGGATGAAATTTTAAACCAATAATCTGTTAATCACAACAAAACACTGTGATTCTGTTATTTCTTTCTCTTAGTGCTGCTTTATAAGTCATATAAATATGTGTTACCTCTGTGTATATTGAGTTGACAGATTCGTAGCTCTTCTGCTGAAGCTAAAAGTACAGTAATCTCCTGTCATTGTGTGAAGATGGTATCTCAATGTATAGAATGAGTAAAGTTACCCTCAGTGCTAAGGTAATGTATCAAAATCACGTACCTGCTTGGCTGAGTTCTGTCAAATATTCTTGAGCTGCTGTAATCCTTTGAGACTCCAGATGGAATGAAATGGGAAAAAAAAATAATTAAATGTGCTGGGAATATAGTTTGAGACATTATATATTTATTAAAGAAATCTGGTTTGAACAACTGTATTACACTGGGAAATTATCATTACTAGTAAACAGAATATGTGTTGGTACAGCTTAACAGGGCAGGTATAAAGGCAATACATAGATATTTAACACAATCACAAATTAAAGATATGGTACTAAATCTGAATATTTTTAAACAAAGTAAATTCCACAGTATATGAAAATATCTTTCATTAACACATTAAAAACTCATGACATTGTAGTTGCTTGAATGAAGTGTAGCTATAATTAATTACAAACACACATTAGTCCAGGATTATTATCAGCTTAATCTGCTAATGTACAATCTGTCATGAAAGCTTTGGAGTGGAAGCCCTGTAGATGCGTAAGTTCCTGTTTAAAATTCCTTAAATCACAAAGTGATTAAAATTATGCTTCAGTATCTGTACTGAGATTACCACTTTCTATTTTCATAAAATCAAGATGGAAAGAAAAACAAACAAAAAAGTGTTATTTTCACATGGATAATTGGATATTAGAACAAATAGGTATCACCAAGGTCCTGCAGACCTGAGTTTGTTTTTCTATATGCAGCTTTTTCACTGTTTTCTCTCATACACTTGACTTTGGTTTTATTAGCACCACAAGCACCATAACAGAAAAACAGATGGAGAAACAGATTCTCTGTGTTATACCCTGTATATCCTTTACTTCGTGAGTTAATCCTTAGCTCAGTCCATAACTTGTTCAACTGAACTGTTGTCTGGAAGTTCTGAGGCTTAAGTAGTAAAGGGCATCTCTTTTTTATAAAGGGACTTTTTTCCTGCTCAGATCCTGCTGTCTGCTTTGGGCTCCCTGAATAGGTTTGTGTGAATAATTGCTTTTTTCAATTACTGGTCAACTAGGAAAATAATAATACAAAAATTGAGAAAATAATAATATAAAAACTGTTTACATGAACTTTCCTTCTTCTCTCCTCTCCCTACTCCTCCTGAACTTACACTGCATAAAAAGAAGCAGTTGGGCTATTTACAATAAGGTGCTAAATGGATGCTGTTTGTAGAAAACCTTTTCATAGGTCTCTACTTAGCATACTTGACCAATTTCAAATAATGTAGGCTTCATTTGAATCAGATATTTGATCCCATCTTTCTCTCTTCCCACTATTAAAAATACTGCAGTTCAGGATTTTTTAAATGACAGTATTGCAATGGAGTCACTTTTGGTCTTACTTTTGATCTCCCTTTCTGAAGCTGTTTTGTAAAGAAAAAAAAAAAAATAAAGCTCCCAAACCCAAAAATTAACCAGAAGAGAAGTAAAAAGAGCACATATAAGAATTAGCTTCCAGTTGGTCAAAAAAACGTTCAGTTTCAAAACAGATACATACAGGTGGGTTTGTTTTCTGTTTTTTGGTTTTCTTTTTGCAATAAATATTTATGTACAAAATAGAGATTGGGATTCCAGGACTTCCTTTCTCCATGCTGAGTAACACCTTGATGTAAGACTATCTGGATTTCTCTGGATATAGCAGACAACTAAGTTTTAGGCACTTCAGTTCCTCAGTTAGTCACTTAAATCCATCTGAGCCTACCCCTGTACTCCAATTCTTTTTTTAAATACACCAATCAGTACAGAAGGCACTTCCACTACATGAATTTGAATCTCCATATTATGCTTATGCTATAAAAATTACGAGTATTAAATCCACTGACAGCAGCAGCTACCAAAAAAAAAAAAAAAAAAAAGACATTTACCTGAAAAAAACAGTTATGAGTCATGTAGATGAAGCTGGAATCCATGGCCGTTCCAGACACTCTGAACTATACCTTTTTTGTGAATGAGGAACCAGATATGACTTGCGCAGTCCCTGTCAGTGTTTTCAAAGATCCCAGCCTTGTACTAGCAATTTCCTCATGGAGATGGTAAGACTTACAAACAATTACACAAACACTTATAAAACCCTTACAAAACAAAAGGAGTAGACTATACCCTTCAGAGGAACAGAAATGAAACACAGCCAAGAGGAATCTGGGAGGGGGGCCTCAATAAGGCTATTTAAGTAGACTATCTGTGAAGTATTTAAAGAAACCAAGCCAAGCCAACCCAACCCAACCCCAAAACTTTTTAAAAAAGTCAAAAAAACCCCAACACACCAGTTATCTGGGGCATTTCTTAACTGAAGCAGAATCTGCTGTGTCAAATTTGGAATTGTCCATGCAGACTGGGCCTACATGCAGCAGAAAGTCAAGAGACAATTCTATATGAAACATCAGTGAAGTATTTTAAGAAGGAACCTTCATAATCTATTGGTAAAAAAATAAAACACAACTCAAGATATAACCCAATTTGAAAACAAAGATTGATTCTTGACCTCATATACCTGATTTTAACACTATGTGCAGTATTTGAAGAAATGGTTGCTATGGAAATTACTATGGAAATTAGAGGATGTCCAACTGCAAAGTATTTTAGGATGTCTGATGACACGTTTCCCAAGTGAGCTCAAGTGGAAATTTGTAGGTAGTGACGTAAAAAAAAAAAATATAAAGCCTTTAAAGACAGGATTTCTGAAGAAAAGAGGAACAACGTTTAGGAAACTAAGAATATTGATGTTCTAAAATCACATGAAATTTCTTGGTTCTACAAATTCTTTATCCATACATACACTGAAGCATTTGCTACAAATGGGAACAGTACTGCTGGGCTCAAAATGGGAATGATTCAGTCTTTTGAATGACAAACTCATGTTGAAATGGAAAAATTATATTGAGACAATTAAAAGGTAAATAATACCTAAATTAAAATAATTTTACTGAACATGTTTCAGGTTGAAGCAGTGACACGCTAAGGCTAAAAGAAATTGATGCACTTCATCTGGAATGTAACTAATGAAAAATTGGGCAATGGAGATGGCATGCTGTGTAATTGTTTTCCCCAAAGTTTTCATAGGGCAAGTAAGAGCTGTGAATGTAGAAGACAATAAAAGAGCTAGAAGTTTCTTTCACAAAGTATTCTTATAAGATAGAGAAGAGGAAAAGGTTTCCTAGCATATTTTTCATGTATAATTATCATTCAGCAGATCAAGCATATGACTTTTTTTGTAATTTTTTTGTATTATTTTTTTGTTAATGCAAGGGGTATGTTTATACAACAGAACATTTTCTAGAATCACCTGAAAATCAAGTATCAGTGAAAGAAAGGCTAAATTGTATACCAGAAGATTGCTAAAATTTGGCACCTTTCATTAGGCTACAAACTGTAACTATAACAAGGCTAAAAAGAGGCATTAAAATATGCCAAAACACAGACCAAACCTGGTCTGTTTAATTCCTTGCTGTAAGATCCAGGAAAGGCAGATTGGCACATGGTGATGGATTTCCTTAATGTGGTATCATTGTCTTGGACAGAAGGCTGTCAAAGTGATCAAAACGAGGAGAGGAGTTGGTACATTAAGATAATCTTTCCCTTGAAATATGAAAGATCTCTCATAAATATACTAATAGTAAAATATTTGTCATATCTTCATGGCATGCTTTTGACTGCACATTTTCCTCCAGCAATCTGTGTAGATGTAAAAGAGAACAATTAAAAATGTAACACCAAGGTGAGGATGGCAACATCTTTAGTTCAACCCAACTTTTTCTTCAGTCTTAGGGTTTCATTCTTTTAAAATTATATTCCAGAAGTATGAATGAATGATAGCTTTTTGGAATTTTGACTATAAAATTATATTTACCTGTTTACATCCACAGGGCAAGATCTTCCATCCCACACAGCACCAAGGGCTATGTCAAAGTGTTTAAATCAATATTCTTTAGCAGGAAGGAAAAATGTGTTTCCTTAACATACTCAAGTAAAACAAGGGGCAGTGTTCTTGGAAATGATTTAACATGCTTACTGCTAGATGGCTTGCATTTCATCTTTCTGGCTTACATGGTTAAACCTTTCATTGGTTTTACTGCATGGGACAGATGTGCTCCAGCAGAGTTAGCTTATCACTGCAAGACACACTCTATTGTGAGGTTTGCCTCAAAGAACACATAAAATGAATTCAGCACCTTTGAAATTTCAATGCAAATTCCATAATGTGTTTTAAAAATGGAAAACAAACTGCACCACACCATAGTCGGTGTTTATATCATCTGATAATCCATCTTATATAATAAGTATATAAGGGTTTTTTCCATACCTGTAACAACATTTAAGGGACCTTCCATTCTGGGTGGGTGGGTGGGGAATGCTTCACTTTACATCGGCTACAAAATTCCAGTGTGTTTACGACATCATCTTTACAAATAGTTGTTTGTGGGAAGAAATACTATTTATTAACTTTTCACTATAGTATGTATTTTATGATGTGCAACCTAAAAAAAATGAAAGAAATGCAGACTGAAATGTGCATACTGTAAATCAGTTGAACAACTAGGGACAAATTAAAAATTTTGGACCAGTTATTAACTTGTATATGATATAATCCAGTCTATGCACTTTCTTTCATCAGAATTAAATCAGACGTGAATCTCTTATTACCTCAAGATACTTTTCATAATTGAATACATCCAAGATGTCAATGCACTTAATTCTATATGGTAGCTGTTCCTTATTTGAGTGCCTACTTAATATTCTGAATCTTAAAGAAACTGGCAGAGAAATGATTGATTATACTTAAGGTTTTGACCTGCAAATCATTTGGCTCATACAAAGCCCTTTTAGGTTATAAACTGGATTGTCTTGTAAAAATAGCAGTATTAAACCTAGACTATGCTAAAGCAATTAAGAAAACAAACCGGTAGATTCTGGATATGCTGGATATGGGAAACTTCCAGTTCTTATAGACAGCTCATCTTTTTCCTGCACTTGGTATTAATTTTCTCAGCCTTCCTTGTTTGAAATTTTTTTTTTTCATTTCCATATAAATTAAAAACTCCAAAGACCTGAAAAACACAAGAAAAACCAAATTCAGCTTTCAAAATGTTGGGGGAGGGTGAGGTGGGTGTGAAGCTGATGATGCTGTGGAAGCATCTTGCATTTTGGGGGGATTATCATCATTGCACATGGATCTTCTCATAGGCATATCACTGTGACAGTGGACATCTAAAGATAAATTTGAATATATTTAAAGTTCTGTCCTTCAAGGTTGTTTTTTCAAAGCATTATGCTAATGATACTGGTTTCCACAACAACCACTAGCATTTCCCACCTCCTCCTTTTCCTCTACCCTCTTGCCTGGCAGCGCTCTCTGTAGGACTGACATCTCTTTGTGTAAAAATAAGTATAATTTTGTGTAATACTGTCCAAATAATAAAGCTGCAGTATCTGGATAAAATATATTTTTTAGCTGCCAAATGATGGGCTTAACTCCAGGTTTAATGCTCCTTGGTTTTTTGGGTCTAGTTGTTTTTTGTTTGGTTTTTTTTTTTGGAGATGACTTGGGGAAGAGTATGAAAATCAATCAAGAAATCAAGCAAGGCACTGGGAAATGCAATTTCTGCTTGTCACAAAAGAGCCTGAAACATCTTAAAAGGCTAATAGTCAAGCTCTGAAAAAAAAAATCAAGAGTTTTTATGAATGGTAGATATGTTTTGTTCCTGAATCAATCACAAACTCATCCTCATTTCTCTGACTATCCTTGTTACAGATCAGTATTCCCAAAAATAGCTTTAATCAGTTATTTTTGCCTAAGGGTTGTCAGCAAATTGCTTGTTATGACTGTTTCTCATTCTTTATTAAACCAGTATAACTTGTCATATGAATAACATGATACTGCTGCTGTCAATGCTGATGTCCAGAATTAATTCAACAAGATGATAATGAGCAATAAGCTCTTTATATAGATTTTAACATCCATAAACTTTTTTTTATAAAATAAGTAAAACTTAGGAAGTTTGTGAAGAGTTTATCTAATATATTTGGAGTCATCTCATATATTATAATTATTTCAATGTGAACAATTGTATGTAGTGGACAGGATGTGTTTTGTAAATTAATAGATTAAAATGAATACAAATAAAATAAGGAAGTTGAGACTTTTTGAGTAGTTAGCTGTTATTTGCTGTGAAAAAAACCTGCTAAATCCATACCTGTAACTCTATTTGCATTAATAATTTTTTCCCAGTTAAAACCTGTGTGATAATAAAATCAAGCTGGTGAGCATTCACATTCTATCATTAAAAAGCCATATATTAAGCCTTCCAGGAAAAGACATCTAAAATTTTATGTAATATATTGTGGATTACTTAATAGGTTTTTTTTGCCTAGTTACCTGTTCAATAGGCATTCATAACAGGCAATATTTAATTATATGTCAATATCAAGCATTCAGCAATAATATGTCAGCCAGCAATTCTTTAAATTAAATTTAAAAAAAACCAAAACACCAAAACCAAAACAACCCCCAAACCAAAACGTATATAGCCATTAGTTCTATTTTTCTTCTTCGAAAGTTTTGGTTAAAGTATGGTCTCATACTGAGATTTTTCTGTGCAGCTATAAAACCAGAAATATAGGAAAGATGGAAGGGAAGGAGTTCTTACACAAAAACATATTCTCAGAAATGGAAGATTTCATTAAAAAAACAATAGTCATATATGAATACTAATTAAATGAGTTCCTAGAGTCGGCAACACTGACTGAAAAGTGGATTCTTCATTGCTTTGTGTTTTCCTGTTACCTGTCACATCTTCATTAGTCCTCTAACTGTTTTGTTGTATAAAAACTCCTGGTACTCTATAATCAGGTAGAACATATATTTGTACACCTTGTTTACCAAAAAATGATTTAGTCTTTGCTTCTCTATAGCTCTGTTATTAATACACATTTTCACAAATCTCTGCATTAACAGATTTTCAGATTTCCAATGTTATGTTGGAAAACTTAAAAGGGTTTTTATGATGCCCCCTTTCTACTTGTAACAGTAAACTTCTGACTGGTGCAAGTGAAGGTATCTTTGTCAGACATAAAATCATTTGCATAACTGGTTCATAGCTTATCACATGTGTGGTGTGTCATGTTCTGTTAAAGACAATGTGGTTGAGTGTTTATAAAAATAACTTGGTTTTGCTGTCCTGACTGCTCCATATGGAGACAACTGGGACCCCCTTCAGAGTCCTCATCCCTTGGAGAAGTGAGAGCATTCAGGCTGGGGAAGCTTCTCAATGGAGGGAAAAGGAAGATGAGAGACACAGCAAGACTGCAAATTTGCAGTATCTTGTGGAAAGCAGAGTGCTTGCATGCAGCAGGGAGCAAATCCAAACCCGAGCCAAGATTCAGAGACCGTGAAAAGAAAGCTTCTTTCTTAGGAACAAAGATGGGACTACATGGAGTTTTTCAACCTAGGAAGACATTAAGAACTTCTGGACTAGAAAGCAAAATAAAAGAAGTGGTCCACAGTACATGGGGAACAGCTAGTGTCTGACAAATATAATTTTATTCTCATGTCTCACACAGAAAATCTTAGTTACTCTATTTAAAGAACAGCTTTCCCTCGTTTATTATTCTGTGCTACAAAAACTAGAATGGAAGCCTTTTGGTGTCTTGGGGAGTGGTTGCTTTAAGGAAAAGGGGAAGGAAGTTCCACTTTGGCGAATTGTAATTCCATCACAGCATCCCACAGTATGAAATAGACACCGACATTGACTGACAATTCCTGTGGTGGCCTAGATCCTACACTATCTGGAAAGAGAATGAGAAACATACCCCCTCATCACTAGACATAAACAGTTATAAGCCAAGGTGCAGGAAACACTGAATGTGAAAGAATAGTACATCTTTCAGACTCTGGTCCCACAGCTGTGATGCATCAGGGTTTTTCAAATCTTCAAAAATTCTTATTAAATGTTGCAAAATCTATACATGTAAGGTTTTGTTGATTGTAAATTACAAAATAGTCAAGCTGTTCTCAAAGTATTAAAATAGCTTTGATTTACCTTATTATCTTGGAAGATACCTATGTTTCAAGGCTTTCAACTCAACTTCTGTGCAGCATTCCCTAGAATTCAAATTTGATTTTTTGTTTCTCCTACTAATGGGATTAAACCAACTGGATTATTTTGTTTCTCTTCCAAATTGTTGCTGACTGCTTTTATGTCACTTCACTTGTAGCCAAAAAAAACCAAAAAAGGCAAGTGACTCAACAGCTATTCTACTTGATGGATCGGCCAGCAGGGCTTGCTTTTAGACAGGCAGATGGTATCTTGGTTCTACAGATACACTGTTCAACCTGCACAAATAAGCTTCCATTAGTCTTCAATCAGACTGCTCCCCAGTATACTTGATGTAGAGGAAACTATAGTATTGACCAACTTCCAGGGACTGAATCAAGAATATGATAATTAAAATTTGAATAGTACTTTTAGTCTCCTTGCATTTAAAATATTTTTTTATCTTCAGTCCAATTCTAATCCTGGTGATAAATTCTAGGGCCTTGTAGTTCAAAGGCTCCAATGCAGTGGCACAGAGAGCAGCACTGTTTTTTGGGGGGACTGTAGCGTATGTAGAAAACCAAAAAAGATTCTTTCAAAGTATATCTTAGAAGTGCTTGTACATTTTATTACTTCTGTAGAAGAATAAAGTTGGTATTCTGTGCCCAGCTTGTCCCCCAAATCAAAAAGGACAGGAAGAAACTGGAGGCATCCCAGATGAAGTATACCAAGATGACAACAAACCTACAGGAACATATCCTACATAAAAGAGGTTGAGGGACTCAAGATTTGTTCATACTGATAAAAAAGGAGTGGTCTAGTAACAACCTAGAGCTAGCTAATTGAAGAGCAGTTATCAAAATGACAGAGCCAAACTCTTCACATTAGTATAGAGGATACAACAAGGTGGAATGGACAGAGGTTATGTCATTGGAGATTCAGATTAGATATTAGAAAAAGCATTTTTCCTAGCAATGTACCATTGAAACAGCCAGTCCAGAGAGGTTGTGGAATCTCCATTTGTGAAGGCTTGCAAGATTCATCAAGAAAATATCATAGCTGCCCTGATCTGGTGCTGATTGTAATTCCACAGTTAGTGGGAGACTGTACTACATGACCTCCAGAGATTCCTTCCAATCAGTTTCTGTGACTCTATGATAAGGCCTACCGTAATAATGGTATTCCTGGAGACAATAATCCTCTTCAGTTAAATAAGTTTTTTATATGTTTTCAAAACTGGCCATACTATTTACTGCCATTAAAGACAAGGAAACTGGTGAAAGCCATTGCCTTTGCTGTTAGATGATTCCTGTTTTTTAAATACAGATTTATTTTAGGCATTTATGCTTCTTTTACCAAGCTCTTTCCACTGTAAAGTCACAACTTGCTATTAAAAAATAAGTTAATTAGGATCCTCATTTATTTTTGCTATTAAAGCTGTTTTAAAGGAATATATTAAAGGAAGGACATAATTTAGAAATGCTGATTGTTTTATTCTATATTAAATGGCAATTAAACATTATTTCTGATATTATTGTTATATGATAAATAAAATTAGAATGTCACGTCTTAAAAATAAAAGACTTACAGGCATTTGATACTTTTGGGGATCTGTTTATAATCTGTAATTCTCTGTCTTTGAATAAATTAGATATGAACTTTTTTGGATTAATTGTGTCTTTTACCTTTGTACTCTAATGTAATAAGAAATATTAATCTAGTGTAAGAATAAATATTGCTTGGTCTTGAAAACATGAAGATAATTTCTTTTCAATTCATTTAAAATATTAAGAATGTTCTCTACCTGAAAAAATGTGGAAATAGCAATTTATTCCAAGATCTATACTGCTTAAGGTAAACACTAAAATAAACATCACAATTCATAAAAATTAAGTTCTTCACCTGACCAGGAAAGGCTCAGCTATCTAAATTAGACAGTCTTTCTAGACAGCCAGTAGAATTTGTTATCCATGTTAAAAAATAAACCAAAAAGGCTACACATTGGCATGAGAGCCATCTAGATATAACTATATGGATGCATCTGAAATCCTGCCTTTTTTGTTTGTTGGCTTGCATCTGTTATTTAGAAGACTGAAATTAAATGAGAGGAAATCTATCCTCTACATGTAAGTCCCTTCTTACAATAACATTTGTTCATCTCTACAGGAACTATTATGTCACTGTTATATTCCTTGTCTAAAAGAGAATGACTAGAACTGAACTCAGGATTAGCATATATTCACTAATATGCTGACATTAAAATATGGTTAATATTATACTATTTTGCTTTACTCTGTCATCTTAATATGTTTGAGTCTAGTCTTGTTTATGCAAACAATACTGTCCTTACCTTTTAATATCTCTAATTCTCTGTCTGCTTATAAATATGTCCATTTCTTCTCTTAAAAAGTTGCCTTTGTAAAATTTTCACTTACCTTGATTTCTTTCTGAAAATATGCTTTCTTCTGATCAAAGTGATTTTGTTTTGTTCGTTTGCTTCTTTGTTTTGCTTGCAAGGAAAAAGTCTTATCAGGTTTGAGAAACTATTAGTCAGCAATTACTTATTGCTCTGAGGTGAATAACATATCTGAAGGCACCTGAATATTTCACGCTGACCTAGAATGTATTTTAAGAAAAAGAAAAAAGAAAGAAAAAAGACCCAAATATGAATGAGCTTTATAAATAATTTACTTTGAATCTGAGTATCATGACTAGAATTCATCTCTAATTACAAAAGACTGAGTTTATTGTAATATCCTGAATCATACTTAGTTACCCATCATCTGTATGATTCTATCACCTTTAGACGTAGAGTTTAAAAAAAAAAAACAAACATAGAAAGTGTCCATAGACATGCAGTTTGCATATCAGAGTTTGTGTTTAATCTGTGTATGCTTGTGTATATTTGTATATAAGACTATTCTATGTTTTGGTTGCAGAATATATTAGCCAATCTGTCTGGTGCATTAGAAATAAAATAGTTCATTAATAAAACAAATATGTTCTATTGCAAGGCAGTTACAATGTACTGTAAATTGCACTGGACACCTGGAAAGTAAAAGAGATTGATGGACACGTGAGAAGCAAATACACCACCAGAACTGAATGATGGGAAATCCACTGTTTAACCCTTGTCTCCCCATAACTCTCCAAGGAATACATTAGTGTTATTTCAGCACATATAATGATATTTCTATCTATATTTCTATCTAGATATATTTCTCTCCATATATTTCTATCTATGTTTCTATATTTCTATGTTTCTAGCTGCAGCACACATGCTGTTGTGTGTTGGATAGAAGCTTATGAATGGTTTCCAAAGAAGTTGCCCTTCGGTTTCTGAGATAAGTTACACCTTGTGCAGAAAATTTTGCCTAATCGCTATGGTCATCATTTGCATGTTAGCAATTCCTAGGCACCCGCTCAGTTCTACCTTTTTTGTAAGCTGAAATAAAATTCTTACACCTTTAACAGAACTGATACCAGTGAAATTGTTTCAAAAGCCACAGCTACTTCAGAACATGTTTTGCCTTTTAGGAAAAGGGTCCAGGCACACTTAGATAATACGTCTATCCCTGTTAAAGATGTACATAGTGCCACCATTGTGTTTGGAAAATTTGTGTTGCAAATCCAATAAGTCTGCCTGGCATTGTGCATCCACCTCTGCCACAATCACCTGATTTTTTTAAAGTGCTTTTCTGCAGCATTGTGTAAATTGTAAGCATGCTGGTTTGCAAACTAGATTGCCAGTTGGCTTCTGTTCAGACTGGCAACCCACCTTTTAGCAGCTTCAGAAAGGGGATTTGTACCCAAAGCTTCCCACCTCGCTAGGAGCACAGTGAATCTCTTTCAACAGAAGTGATGGCATAGACGTGTCTACTGACACGCTGCTACTACACACATCTACAAAATGAAACACTGGAAAATCAGTTTAACCTTAATGCAGTAACCATTTTTTAACAGGGTGTGAGGGGAGTTGTCTACCAGTCAGCCATCTCCAGGCTTTCTCCTTTTTTCCTTTGAATGCTGCTGTCACTTCTCTGCCCATTCTCCTTTCTTCATCTACTGCAGGCACAAATGCAAACAAGTCACGATATATTTCTGACATTTCCTTCCTCAGTCAGTCAGCTGGAGTTTTTTGAAACTTTATGTAAGGTCATTGACCTAAGGATAACACATCCAGCACCAGCCTGTACCCCATGATGGTCTTACAGGTAGTTGTAACACACCCAAAACCATGGGGAAAGGGAGCTCTCCCACACCACCCACCCTCTCTGTGTGACACCTCAAAAAACAGTTTGTGATTTATGAGCCCATTGGCCGGTTCTCCTGGTTCACGCAGTGTTTTTAGAGACTTAGAGTCTTTTTCTTTTGACCCCATGCACATGTTCTTCCGAAGCTGAAATTTTGTTCAGGTTTTCCATTTTTGCAGACAGCATTGCCTATGTCTTGCAGCACCGTGCAAAGCCCAAAGTCTGCACCAGTAATGTTGCACGGCCATCCTGTTGGGCAGGGCCTCTCACTCCAGCTCACAGGATCGCTCTCTTCTTTGCATGTAGCTGTGGTTGTGCCAGAGGCTCCTTTGTGGGCTTTCCAGAGGGTGCCAAAAGAAGTGGGCAGCCAGTCAGAGGAAGATATAAGAATGCATGGGTATGTCAATGTCAAAAACGGCCATCAGCAAATCACAAAGCAGCACGAAAACACATGGGGAAGGATTCTCTTGGAAGTGCAGCCTCCCTGTATGTAATGAGAAGACACTGCGTTTTCAGATGTGCTTCTGGGTAGGGTTGGCTCGGCAATAACCGAGCATTATGAAAAGACATGGGACATGACATTGTCAAAAAAGGGAATCCCTCTGTCATAAAATGGTGTCTGAAAAAACATGGTGAACCCTGAGCACATAGTGGGAGGGTCTTCCAATTCTACTATCCTTTGGCCATCCTCCCTGCCATAAAATGGTGGCTGAAACAAAATGGCAATTCCCTGTGTGTGTAGGGGAAGAGACTTCCTGGTCCCGACGTACATCTGGGTAAACTGGAAGTGGTGGCTGGTCCTGCCAGTCACAACAGACCATATGACCAGAAGAGGGTCGTGACTTCCAGGGTGAATGGTACATATGGCTGTCTGCAAGAACGGGAGCACTTCTGTTGGAAGTTGGGAGTGGGGTACCTGCTACTTCTTACCTTGACCTATACTATTATCAAGAACAAGCTCAACCAGACTACACTATATTCTATTACGTAGTTTGCTATTCCTTGTCACAATGGGGAAGTTGTCATTCTGTGTATGGTTCCTTGAGTACACTGTGATCAGTGTTAAAGGCTTTGCCTAAAATTAGAGAGGATCAGCATTGATAGAGATCTACAGCATATAAAAACGGACCATGTTAATGAAAATATGCATTGAGCAACCCTTTACTTGATGAGGAACACATAAAACAGAAGAACTCTGAATATTAAAGAACAATTAGCACAGCATTCTGTGTGTTGACAACCATGTTGTCTCCTACTCTGTTGCCAGTTATCTTAGGGTATGTTATAGAGGCTATATGTATCTTCTGGGAAGCCCTGCATTTGGAATACTTGAAGGTACACAAAAAGACATGAGAAATCATAGCAAGCTTATTCTACAGATGTTAAGGAAAACATACGTTCATTCCCTGACCTTTTCTTTTGAAAGGGTTTAGTTGGTACTTTTTTATTCTGTTTTTAAAGCAGTATTCCAGCAATGGAAAGAGTATTTTTGTTCTGAGTCGGAAGCTGTTATAAATACTCTGCTGTCCTTATGACCATCAGAACCAGGGAACTGGCAAGATGCTTGTATTTTCTACAAGTCATGCCTGCAAGCAGGGCAGTACACCACTGGTACTAACCCCCCTGAGTGAGTCACTGAGCTGACTTGTGTGTCATTCCCACGAGTCACTGACAACCCCAATTATTATCAGTGCTCTTTGGTTGCTATCTATGCAGCTGGGAGTGGATGGGGAGGATATATTTGCCTACCCAAGACCAAGCAAGAGGGATTACTCTTCCAAAACCGAGTTTTACCAGATCCCCTTGTGAAGATCATGTTTGCCTTCAGGATCCTGCACAGTACCTGTGAGAGCAGAGGGGAAGAGACAGCAGAAGACCGAGAGTGGGAAACTCACACAGAGCCATGGCCATTAGTGACAGCTGCCTACTGCAGCTCATTCACTCAGACAGTACCCAGCAAGTCCGATTTCTGCCATTTCTAGTTCAAAACGCACTAAATGGGACAGGGCAGGTCTCTCTCAAGGAAGCTGGGATGGATATTGGCTGTTTGGAGCTGGCTGGTTCCTCCACCCCACCGTTCATATGACTTGCTGCCCAGTGAGAGCTGCCAATGGCCACTGGCCAGCTGGGAGCAATGACCTGACAACCCAGGAGTGGGGGGAACAACAATCCTTTGTGTCATGGGGTGAGGGGGGCACCTGTCACCTCCCCTGTGGGCCTCCCAGAAGAAGTCTGCAAGGCAGGAGGCAAATATACCTTCCGTCTAAGGGGGCTGCACCCACTGCAAGCACCGTGCTCCTCCTGCAGGGACTGAAAAGGACTAACCCTCACTGTGCCAGCTACCACCCTGTGCTGAGAGGAACTGGTTTCATCAGCGTGGGGACCCCAGGAGCACAGGCAGACATGCATAACACCAAGGAAGGGGTGTTGATGTTTGTCACTTTTCTTGTGTAATCCTTTCAAGGGTATTGTCAATGAGACTTTTCTGTACTAATTAAAAAATATAATTAGGTAAAAATAAATTTCTGGATCTATAGCTTTGGTTTGTTCCCTTTTGCCCATAATAAGATTTTGACTGTAAAAACCTGTGAACTGGGAGAATTCCAATGTACAAAAAACTCAATGGTAAGTTAATTATACAAAATTCCTTATCTCCTCATGGTATTCAAATAGAAAAGTATCTACTTGTTACTTTTGAATCAATAGCCTATAAATACATGCCTCTCTTGATTATGGACTTCACTCCAGCTCACCGCATGAGCTTTCAACACAGCTCTAACCTATTGGTAACAAAAACCAAAGCTCAACACCACCTGTGTGTAACCTCTCATGATCCTGGACGCCATTTCTTGCCTTGCTGTATCCATAATTATATATGCCTTATTGAGTTTTGTCTTCCAACACTATCACTTGTTTCCTCTGTAATGGTTTTTATGAAAAATGTTTCATTTTTTGGACATACACACAAAATTATGAGTTCCACATTTGCTAGAAATAATATGTTCCCTTTTTAACTGCTATTCAAAGATCATAATTGTTAGCTCCTGTATCTTGGATGAGACTGCTTTTGCTGTTCTTTCTCAACAATGATCACTGGCTGAAGGACTGAGAAAGAAGTCTCCTTGTTAGTAGTGTAAATCATGCTTGTAAACTTTCTGAGGTAGAGCAGAGTTCTTGTTGGAGGGCAGAAGGAATAGCTAAGCCCCCCTTCAGAATAGCTCCTACAGTCCTCAACTGCATTCTGAGACACTGATCCTTACCATTACAGGTCATTAAAACCACCTTTGTTCCTGACCTCAGATCAGCGACCTCTTGACCAGCGTGTCACTGCATCTTGTGCTGTGAAAACTGTTAATTGCAGGACTGTAACTTGCAAAAGGTCAGTGGAAAACATCGTTATTACATAGAAGTATCTAGAGACTATAGAGAAGTATCTAGTTGTTTCACTGCAGTGATCAGAGGCTCAATTTTATATACTCTTAGGTGTGAAGTCAAGACTGCTTGACCTGATAAGTCCTCTGGTTGCGAAAATGTAAAGAGATACAATTTAGAGAGAAGAACGACAATAGAGAACAAGATTTGTTGGGATGGGTCATAGGGACCAAGCTTTAGTTTTGGAGCAGAAATTGAAGCAAATCTGTTTGAGTCAAATCTGATCTGCTTTTTGTCAGATTTTGCTTTGTCAACATCAGCACTATTTCGTTTGAGTCTGATAAGTCTGGGAGAACTGGATGAGAGAAAAGTAGATTTAAGGAGGCATAAAAAAGGAAGCACATACTAGAACTAGCTGCAGCAAGAGGCAAAATTTATATAGCTAAGGAGAGCTATGTAAAAAAGACTATGGCTATATTCTTTTGATATTTGATTACTTTGTCCCACAATGATCTGTGTTTGACTTTCTGAGAGTAGACGATGTGCCCTCAACACATGCAGAAACAACACACAGAGGAATATTGTGTTCCTGTACAAAATTCCTCTTGCATTCAAGGGATTACATCTGCATTCCAATTTAGAATGTAATTCAACACATCATAGTTTGAATAGGATACCTGAGCTGCCCAAGAGTGTCAATTCATTTCAATTGTGTTCCTGTATGTCTGCCAAAAATCAATAGTCCAGACCTTGAAAGTTTTTCCAGTCTATACAATATTATCAGATGACATCATTCATCTATTTTAGAACATGGTTCCTTGCACAGAGGCTTCTCCTCTTTCCTCCAGCTCCACGTCTCTTCCAGGGTCCATTTGAGATCAAACCACATGTTGCATGGGGAACAGAGTGTGTTGTCCCTGCTGACTGCACCTACGCTGTTAGAATAACACAGAGCCATGAATCAGTCTTAGGGATCAATCCAGACCAAATGGCACAAATGGAATTGCACCCATATACATTAATGTTAGCTATTTCTACAGCAATTTTTTTCTTGGACTGAGCTCATTGGAATGGTCTAAACTAGAGCAAGTGAATGAAAAAGACTTAATCATCGTAAATGACATAGAGACGATCTGTGCTCGAGTTCACAACCTTGCCCCGTATTTTAACAATCTCAAGGCTGCTGTCTCACAACCTGCTTCCTGTATGAGCTAAAGATCCACTCGCAGTGTAACACTCTTGACCAAGGTGAAGTAACCATACAGACAGTGGTGGGGACCTGGCAGGGAAAGATCTGAGATTAGAAAGTGTCCAGCTAGGAAAACACATTCTTAAATGCAGGGGGGTTGGTGGTGAGGGAAATGTATGTATGTTCACAAAGGAGAACAGCAACATCAGGAAGAACTGAAAAATGGGCCAGCAAGGCTCATAGGCTTGTCAACAGAAGTCCAAGAATATCACTTGAATGCAAGATAATGGGAATGAATGTTTGCCTGAGAACTTACTCCATGGGATAATTTTGCATAATAGCAGAGTAGCTTCACACCTGTTCAGCACTTCATAACTGGCAAGATAATTTTGCACTCTCGTAATTAACCCTCTGCTGTGGAACCATGGCATTGCTGAACAAAGTTCTGTGCTCAGTGGTGACGGAGGAGGCAGGACTACAGTGAATTAACATGGTGGAATTAGAAATATCTGGAACGTTCAGTATCCACCTAATTCAGAGTATTTCCCCTTAGATGTGCAATCAAAGTGATAAGCACCAAGGAGGTCATTGGCAACTGTTCAACAACCTTTTTACTGTGCATTTGTACCTGGTTAAGAATCCATCAACTAATCAGAAAAAGTTTTAGGTTACATGCTAAAAAATGCTATCACTGCAAATTAGGCTAGTGTCATGGAGTAAAACATGAATCTTCAAGTCTACATGACTAATAAATCATGTCTTTATGTATTAGGGCAGATTATGTATCAGATAATTGTGAATTGCCTACAGCAACAAGTACATCTCCCTGTCCCACATTCATATTAACAGATTATGTCAAATGTGTCCTTAATTTATTCAGCATTAGTTACATGTGTATTGGCAACTGCTCTTCACAGGGCTAGTGTCCAGTCTCTCTAATAACATAATACTTCTACACTATAATACTGTACTATAATAATGTAAGAAAAAACCACCATAGACTACTGTTCTGTTCTCCTCTTACTCCCTAAGATGGAAGCTTGGAAAGCATTTGATGAAATTTGAAAACATCCTAAGGAGTCACCGTCTACCGACTTTAATGCCTTTAGATACAAACTATTAATTACCAATATGTTTGGACTCTGATGTTAAATGCATCAGTTATAAGAAGTAAGCACAGTCCTCAGGCCAAGTGTTGAGGACTAGACCTCCTTTAAAGGTTGTGTCCACCTTTATAGTGGTAAAGGTACACTTAATCCTTGATTTCTCATCTTCCCTTCCCCATCATTGATGCTCGTGTCCTCAAAATGCAACTATTTTGTGTGTATTAGGTGATATTTCCCCCCATTTCTAATTGTTTGAAGTGTGTGGACTGTGTTATAACCCACAAAAGTGGTAGTTTTTTAAAAAGATGCTGAGTTGCTGCATTGCATGCCCTTGAGTTTGACATGAGGAAGTAATGCAACAATTGGCCTTGCAAAGTGCACAAAGTTTTGGAAGACATTATGAGAAAGAAGGGCACCAAAGGGTTTTTGGGAGATTGGCTTGAACTACGTTAAGGCCACATCTGGGTTTTCTTTTTCATTCCAATAATCAGCTTTGGAATCAACAAACTTTTATGGGATTTGTGTAATTAAGGGGCCAGAACCCATGACTGAACTGGGAAGTTGAGTTATTTGAACCTGTATTCATAGACAACCAATGTGTTGCTACTGTACAATATAAAATTGCTGCTACCTTAGCTCTCAGGAGAGTTTATTCAGAAAGGAATGTTACTGTCTCATATGATACTGGAAAGTCTAATAATATATTAATATTTAGAAAAAAAATGGAATCAAACTATGTAGTGAGGAATGGTGATTTTTCTTTTAGTATCCCTTGTGCAGACATCCACTGGAAAGGAAAGCTTTTTGTATGATCTTCCTCCAACACACAACAAAATTCTTTAAGAATTAATCCATCCAAAATATATTAGTGAAACTTCATTCCATTAAAAGTTTATCACTGAGAAATAGGGTTTAAATTTATCCAGTAATTACCAAATACAGTTTGTAGAAAACAACTGGTTTATTTCTATTCCTCTGTCACTTACTTTATCCCTATATAGATTTAATGGCAATCCTGTATTAAAAATATATATATTTATTTGTTCCACTTAGAACACTTTTTTTCCCTTTTGTGGGTTTGTCACACCTTCTTGCATCAAAAACAGTTTTATTACCCACATGATTCTGAGACACAAAACTTCTCTCTGCTGTTCTCATGTGTTGACATAAATTTCAAGGAAGTTTAGTGTCTTGTTCAAGTAAATGTGAAAGACTGAACAAGGTCTAGCTCTTGCAGATGAAAGATCCTCAGTGTTCAGGCAAGAAGGGAGCAGAAAAAGAATGTTCATATTTCTCAGCTTTTAGATTGTGAGATAGACAAGAAAAATTAGTTCAAAGACGTAGAACAGAGCTTTCTGAAAAAAAGGCATAGAAGTGTCTTTTGTTTTCTAGTGAATTTCTGTATTGTTTATAAGATATTTCTTTTTCTCTTTTCTGACTTAGCATCCTGGGTTTCATGCGCTGCTTGAATTATAAATAAGAGTGAAGATTTGGAATCTACTTTGCAGAGGCACTGAGTAGTCACAGCTCCATATGAAATGAAGTCACATTTGGAAATAGAATTCTGATGTTTACATAAATAGTATTTAAATTTTTTACTTCTGTGGGTTTTTTATTTATTAAAATATTCTATGTCTTAAATATGCCTTACATATTATTAGAAGAAGGATACCTATACATAAATAATATAGGCTTGCCGGCTTAGAATAGCACCCAGAGATTTCTCCATTATTGACAATAGCATATGCTGAACGTATTATTTGGTTTAGGTATGATTGGAAAGGAGAAAGAGAAGAATAAAACCAGTTACACTGTCTGTCATTTTGTTCTATATCTTGCATTTTCTCTATTAAAGGCCTTAATTATCAATGTGGGAAAAAAGGAAGCTTTTCCTTTTCCCAGTTTGATAAGTATCTATGATCTCATTTAGGCATTTCAGTCAGTTTCCTAAAGATAGGTGGAATTAATTCAATCCTAGCCCCAGTTACGTACAATTTGTGAAATAGAAATGTAAGAAATATGGCATTAAAAAGAATGTTAATTGCAAAGACCAGAAATAGAGATGACTGAGTTCTTACAAGATCTGTTTTTGTAGGCTGTGCCTAAAAGCCTGTATATAAATCTGCATTTATGTAACTAAATATGGTTTGGCTTTCAGAGTGCTGAATCACTCAAGAAAGCTGTTGACATAATTGAAATCCAGGCAAAGTTGCACTATGAAAATAAAGCCACATTTTTTATATACTTAATTTGACCACATCTATTTAAGCATTACAATCAGAAATTTTCTAACTCTTCTTTATGACTTTCTCTACTTCCTGCTTCTTAATCTGTTCTCTCCGTCATCGTCTTTACCTCCTATATATAGTGCATAACCCATATCTCAAGAACAAACTTGAGATGAAAGGGAATCAAAACAAAGATCCAAATCTAGTAATCACTTCATGGGCGCATAACAAAAACTAGACAGTTGTTCCTGAAATCTTAAAACTCTAGGGAAGTTGGTCTACAGTTCTGCATGGCTGGCTGAGATCCAGACTCATCCATATTTCACAGAAATTGGAGCAGGAGTATTTTTATAAATGTTTACTGCATTACCTCTCAGTTGGGCAATCTCCATGTTAAATGAAAGGTTTATATTATATGTTAGCTGAACCCTGAGGCTTCTCGAACTCTGTTTTGGAAATTATGTCTAAGAAAATATTAACCACATCATTAGCAAGAAGAAAGTAGCAACAGTAATGGCTTAATGGACAGAACACCTGTTTTGCTGGTCCTGATTCTCCATTTGCTATTGAGAGCTCACCAAGTCTAAAAATATACTTTTTAAGTATCAGATGCTCAATGTTATAACAAATAAAGTTGAAAGACAGAAGAAGACATCCTTTAATTATTTTTTTTTAACTAGATGTAAGTCCAAGCTTACTTTAATTATTGGCATGAATCCAATTTTGTCCCTTTTTCAGAATTTTCTGATCCTAGGTTTTGGAATGATCTTTGTTTCCAAATCCAGTTATGTGTATTCTTCTTAAACATACAAAGTTTAGATTTACAATGATGACAGCCGCCCAGTTTCTACTCTGAGTAGCCTCTTTGACACAGTAGGCCACTGCATTGGGTTTATGTGACAAGGTTTTGGTAGCAGTGGGAGCTTCTGTGAGATGTCAGAAGCTTCCCCTGCATCCAATAGAGCCTATGCCAGCCACCTCCAAGATGGACGGACTGCTGGCCAAAGCTGAGACCATCAGTGACTGTGGTAGCACCTCTATGATAACGTATTTAAGAAGGGAAAAAAAACTGCTGCACAATAGCACCTGGGAGAGAGGAGTGAGAAGATGTGTGAGAAACAGCTCTGCAAACACCAAGGTCAGTGAAGAAGAAGGAGGAGGAGGTGTTCCAGGCACCAAGGCAGAGATTCCCCTGCAGCCCATGGTGAAGACCTTGGGGAAGCAAACTGTCCCCCTGCAGCCCATGAAAGACCCTGCTCCAGAGTAGGTGGATGCTCCCATAGAAGGCTGTGACCTCGTGGGAAGTCCACGCTGGGTCAGGTTTTCTGGCAGGACTTGTGACCCCAAGGAAAGGACCATACTGGAGCAGCTGGTGAAGAACTGCAGCCTGTGGGAAGGACCTACATTACAGAAGCTCATGGAGGACTGTATCCTGTGGGAGGGATCCCATTCTGAAACAGGGGAAGAGTGTGAGGAGGAAGGATTGGCAGAGACAATGTGCGATGAACTGACTGGAACCCCCATTCCCTCTCTCCCTGTGCTGCTCGGAGGGAGGAGGTGGAGAATCCGGGAGTGAAATTAAACCCAGAGAGAAGGGAGGGGTGGGGGGAAGGTGTTTTAAGATTTGTTTTTATTTCTCATTTCCTACTCTGATTTGATTTGGTAATAAATTAAATTAACTTCCCTGAGTTGAGTCTGTTTTGCCTGTGGTGGTAATTGCTGACTGAGCTCTCCCTGTCCTTTTCTCAACCCACGAGCCTTTCATCATACTTTTTCTCCCCTGACCAATCGAAGAGGGGCAGTGATAGAGCAGCTTGATGGGCACCTCGCATCCAACCAAGGTTAACCCACCACAGCCATACTAACAGTAACTCATTACCATAACCTACAGTTACCATTATCAACCTATGATTGAAAGACTGAAATCAAAACACAACCAAAAGTGAAAACAGTAGCTAGTATTGTGGAATTTGATACTTTCTAAATAAGACAGAAGAAAATAAGGAAAGGACTATAACCACTGTAAGGAAAGGAAGTGCTAAAGTCAGAGGAGGCATTACCTGCCTCAAAGGAAGGAATCAAAGGAACCAGAACAAAGAACTTGTGAACACTTTGGATAAAGAGCTGAATTTCCCTCTGTAGTTGGCTGTGTCCTAGTTCCTGGGCAACAGTTCCTGGTGACCAACTTGGTGACTTTTTTTTTTTTTTAACAGGGACTACATAGCCTACTTAGTTTTACATAGCTGTACATGTATTCAAAGAAATTTTTTCATTGGAGGATGCAAATGCCCACTGCAGGTATTGGCAAGCTGAGTACCAATATTGAATTATATTTTAGTGTCTCCCACACTATGACATCATTTGTCAAGTATCCACGTCTTTTTTTTTTTTCTGTTGCAGTTAACTTTTTCTTTCAGTGTCATAAACACAAATCACCACTTGAACCACTTAATTTATGGACAAGATATGGCCATCATTGTCTGCTTATAACAACAATCTGTATGTTATCTTTCAATATTTATTTTTCATTACACAGAATAGTCTAAGTTGTTGCAAATTTTTTAAAGGAGAAGAGGTATTTTTAATCATGGTGGTGGTTTATGGCTTTTCTTCTTTAGAAAAAAAGTCCATTGAAACAGTTCAGCTGATCCATTTCTATGTCCCTTTTACAAAATTTTATCATAATTCCTTATGTAATTATCCATTGGGACCATTTAATGTTAATTTTGGATCAAGCCAATGTAATTTCAGTGATTAAAACTACTGAATGCTTTCAGTCATTTTAACAATGAGAAGCATTATTTTTTGGTTTTGGATTTGTTGGAAGCTGTAGCTCGAACCTCCATTCTTCATGGGCTGAATTTCTCTGTCAGGACTACATATCCAGGAGGCAATTATTTGGCTTGCTGTATGATGGAAGACACAATTTTTTTTGTTGTATCATGGGAAAGGCATTTGGAACCTTGTGCAGGAGATATATCCTAAGAGGAGTGGGAACAAAAAATCCCATGAGGCAATATAACAACATAAGGAGACACAACTTGATATCAGCCAAAATGACTCATTTAGAGAATAATTTGTGATGGTTTCAGAAGCAAAACAGAAAACATAAATGGTTTAGGTAATCAAACCGGCATACATAAAAGAAGTTTCATGCTATACATATACTTAAGGTGCTGAGATGATTCATTGACGGTCATAAAACTGGGTAGTGGAAATAAAATTAATAATTTTCATTTACACAGCAGAGCAAGTAATTTTGAAAATTCATGTTGATATATTCTATTTTTGTTTAATTACTCATTGACATATTTATGTATTTTTTTCTCCTCAGGAATGTATTTCTATGTAAAACTACTGCATTGAAAATATAAGGGCTTCTACACATCTAATAGTTAATAAAGGATTTTGCATATTGGTTCTTGATCTAACAAGGTCATATTTAGTCCCTCCCAAATGTTTCTTTAGATGAACTAAATTCTAATCTTCTCCTGAACAAGCAAGAAAGAACATTTTAATCTTGTTTTCTTATTTCCAAAAGAGAGGAAATTTTACCTGTATCTGTTCTATTCCATCTTTCAGGGTCAAGACAGAAAGTTAATAACTTTGTCTTGCCCATTTGCTCTGACAGCTGGTGGTCAATTAAGTATTCCCTCATCCCATAATTGCAATCTCTGATTACAAACCACTGTTGCTAAGACCCAAACATTGTGGCTCATTTGCAACTTCACTGCCAGGTGAGATTAAGGGAAATCATGTCCCCCTGGTTAAGCCACCAGGAGCTGTGCCAAACTATAATCAGTCTTTTGTATACATCAGAGACCTACAAACACTGCAGAATGAATGTAGAAGCAGCAGCTGCAAGTCAAAGCTGCATCAGATTCTTCAAACATATGCACTTTGCCAGTTATCCAGCCACTCTTGCAAATGCCAGTACCTTATTACTTGGCAGGTTTTCTAAGACATACAGCTAACACAAAGTAGAGGAATACCAAATTGACCACACAATATATAAAAAACTTTTTAAACCCATATACAGATAATAATTCTGTTTCTCTTATTGATGAGATTATAATTGCTGTTCCCTCTACATTCAGGCTTCAGAATACCTAATACTGAATCCCAGTAAACACTGAATTTATAGAAAATCTAATTTCTGTAGTAGCTTTTCCATGAAGAAGTACTTAGCATAATGTTATCATGTTACCCTTTTAAAAAAAAAACCTCTAGCTCACACTGATCGCTAGCTGTGAAGTAAAGTTAATAGGAGGTAAGGGAAAAAACGGAGGTAGGGAGCTTATTCAAAAATCTCATGGGTAGTGAGGTCTAAGATGAGGGATATAGTCACTTTGCAGATAATTAATGTTTTGATATATCCATCTTTTTTTTTCCTCTCAATATATCTTCAGTTTTAATTCCTCACTCCAGTCCAAGAAGCCCTGTTTGACAATCCATCTTTCCAAATATTACCTTTTCTACTTTTTTTGGTGAGATTATTTCAGCTAGAAATATTACTGTATTCTAGGAATTATCCTGGGAACCAGGAGGCTGTGATTCTGTGGTTCACAGATATAAACTCCTGATCTGATGGTGATTCCTTTTCTGACTTTTTCCCCTTGTCTCATTCTGTTTAAACTATAACCTCTTTAGGACTAAGGTTCTCTCATTATGTTTTTGCTACCACATCTCCGCACTTTTAAGAACAATGAATGGGAGCTACACCCTATTAATACAGTTCAGACAATCATTGGAAGCTGTAGTTTCAGCGTTCAGCTAATTCTTTCAGAAGACAGTACCTAGAAATGGGCTTAAATGTTTTTAGGCTTTCAGTGTTTTCTTCAATTTCCAGAAGAGCTTATTGAAATCCTCATCTTTATTAGCTGTTAGTCTGAAGTGAGCCTGCTCATTGAAAGCAATCAATTTGTTTAATGTTCTGGTATATGCAATAGAAATAAGATTACTGTTCGCTTCAGAGTGGTTCTTGCTTCATTCTGAAATGTGCCAATAACAGCCCCAAAATCTACTTAACAGACTGTGTTACAATATATACTTATGTCCTTATCCTTGAAACCCTTGCCAATCTCCTATCCTCTTACATGTAGGGCTGACATGTTGAAATGTGCATTTCTTAAGGTCCAGTGTGTCTGTGATTTCAAGTGACACAAATTGGCTTTAACTGAATGATGTTTTCCAGTGATCTCTCATGGACTCTGGCTGCTTATACATCAAATGTTGCAGCTTGCCTGACCAAACTATAAGGGCATCAGTGGATGAGCTGAGTGTCAGAGTTGCTTACTTCTCTTCCCTCACTTGTCTTCAGAATTTTGAATTTAGAGAGTAATATTACATCTACTGAGGAGATTAGCTTGCTTCATTAGCAAGAAAGATGTGAATAGTCATAGGGCTGTGATAAGAAGATTAAACTCTCAGCTGTCCCAGAGAGCATATAAAGAGGTGCTTGGAAGTCAGAATCTGGAACAGTTAGTGGAGAAATAAAATGCAATATGCGTAAAGTTTTGAGTGTTGGCGACAGTGATGGGAAGGGCAGACCCATTAGAAAGAAAATGCCTGGGATAAATAGAAAATTATAGGTGAGATGAGCCCATCGCCTATTTACAAAAATCTTTAGTAAAATGACTGAGCAGCCTTATACTGTTTCTCAGCAATAGAGGTGGGTCTTGTCTTTATTGAAGAGACCTACTGGATATGTAAATTAGCAAAAATGCCTTAAGATTATTACTATTTACATTTGTGGTTCAAAAATTAGGGACAGTATATATTCAGTAAAACCATCTGATACTATTTTTACAATGATATTTGCACAGTGATTGCATCCAATTTATTGCTTTCTCACTGAGTCACAAAATAATAACCAAAAAAATATTGTATTATTCTGGGCAGTACATAAGTGAATGATTGCCCTTTGTGTAGGTTTAGAGAACATATTTTCAAACGGGGCAAATCTTGTCTGTGTGTTTTGAAAACTTAAGTTCAGATATTTTTACTACTTTTAATATTTTAATTTGTGTTTATATGTATATATATATTGCAATATCTTCTTTAGAAGCAACAATAAAAGCACAAAAAGAGATTATTATATTTTATCTAGTCCCTGAAATGTATCCTTGTAAACAAAGGGAATAAGGTGCCCCTTCTGTAGAAAAACAAACCTCATAATGCAGAAATCCAAAACAGTATACAAATCACATCACAAGAGCCCCTGTTTGAACCCACTATCAAAAGAACCTTGTGAAGTAACTTACATACAGATATGTACACTGTCTATGTCTGACATTAGTTTAAACAAATCGTCACAAACTGGTTTAGTTTTTTGCATATTCTTTAACACCACCACAGCATGCTCTAGGATGATCCGTGACTGGAAAACTGCTTACAGTTCTTTTTTTTTTTTAATTCTCCTTGGCTATCAACTTTTTCTGGAAGTGCTACAGACCTAATAGGACTTGCATTTTTATTCCATTGTTAGTAACACATGATGAACTTTTCTTTGTTTTTTTTTTTTTTTTAATTGTGTTTAAATTGCATAATATTTCTATTTAAATTTAAAACTTTAAAATAGTTACAGGTTCTGATAAATTTACAAATTGCAATTCAGAGATAAAAATGCAACAACAGTTTAACATACTATGGCCTGTTTAGCCACATGGAACTTAAACTAAACTTCTGGTAATTCATTCAGTTTTCTTGCTTATTAAGCCAATGGTTTTATCCTTGACCTGGAAGGACCACACACTCTAGGGATTAGTGGTAATTATGTTTCAGTCTAAGATCATCTCCATAGAGCAAAGACTGCCAATTGAATCATATTGTGCTGAACTGCATAAAAATTATGCCAAAATATATGCGGATACTTTAAAAGTGAGTTGCTCATAAAAAGGTAAGTAGTAGAATATATTGTACTGCAAAGTAAAGTTAGTGACAAGAAAGGCAACTGCTGTTTTCCTGGGTAATTTTTTTTAAGTTTACTGCTGTTACTGAAACTTACAGAAAATATTATGTCTTGGTGATAAATATTCAATATTTAGGAAAAAGGAAAAAAAAAGTTCCACTGAGGTTTTTTTTTTAATGAGATTTTCTAAACATGTTATCTAATATTGGCTTAAAATGATACTTAACTTGTAATTAAGTATCCTGAACTGATTCTTAAGTTTCCCAATATTAATTTAGAAAAATAAAGCACCCTTTTCTCATCTTGGCTTTGCTAGGTTCTTCTGTTTTTACCTTCTTCAGCTCTCTTGCAAACTCCTGCATCACTTTACTGAAGCAATTCCCTTAAGGTGACATATTTCATGGTTTTGCAGTTACCATTAATTTAAAAGAAATTTTGTAACATTTAAAACAGATTCAGTGTGACCTCAGAAGCCACAAAGTATTTGATTCCTAATTGATTACTTGTATAAAATGGTAATAACTGTAGACAAAAAGTATCTTATGCCTTTATTTTTTATTTTATTTAATGTTTTGAAATATTTTATTATTCTTTGATAAAAATAGTAATTTTAAACTACTTTAAAGTCCTCAGATACAGAGACAAAACTTCAAAAGGTGATTCATCACATATACTTCCAGCTAAATCATCACTTATACAGGCCTCTAAATTGTTGAAGTGAATCCTGTATCCAGACTAACCACCTGGACCAAGCAACCATTTTCATAGTGCATACTTGGCATAGATCTTTAGCAGATTTAAGGCACATTTAGGATGGTTTATTTTTGTGGGTTTTTTTTTCCCTTTATGACATTTTAGTAAAAATTTTCTGAAGTAATGTCTGTGTCAGAGCCAACCAGACTAGTAGTTTTTAATATGACAGCAAAGATATATGTTGTATGCTGTTAGATGTGATAAGAGAACATGTGGCCGTAGTCTGGAGGCTGGTAACACAGGGAGTACTGCAAGGACCTGTCCTTTTTTAGGATATTTTATCTATACTTGGAGGATGTGACAAGAGTGCGTGCTTATCAAATTTGCAGATAACACCAAACTGAGGAACCAGTAGATCCGCTCTAGGGCAGGCTGCCATCCAGAAGGAGCTAGACAGGTTGGAGGAGTGGGCCAATAGGAACCACAAGCACAAATGCAGAGTCCTGCCACTGGGAAGGAAGATCTGCCTGGCAGTGAGACAGGCTGTAATACTGAGAGCTAGGGAGCAGCTCTGGGGAAATGCCCCTGGGGACAGTGAGCTGGACATGAGTCAGCAGTGTGTCTTAGCAGCAGAGATGGCAGACAACATCTGGGGCTTCATGAACAGGGGCAGGGCACCTCACAGCAGCCTGCCAGGAGGAGATTATAAGGAGATTAGGAAAAGGAGCCAGCTTTTTCCAGCAACGCGTGGGGAGAATGAGAGGTGATGGACACAAACCGAAAGAAGAGAGGTTCAGAATGGGGGACAATCAGGCAGTGGATCACACATTTTCCAGAGTGGCTGTGCAGCCTTCAACCCTGGAGGTTTTCAAGGCCTATCTGGAAAGATCCCTGAGCATCCTGACTTGATCTCAGAGCTGACCCAGCTCTGAGCAGAAGGTCAGAGTAGATACCCACCAAGGCTCCTTCCAACATTAATTTTTCTATGAAAAGCCTACAACCACACAGATGAATTCCCAAGAAAGTATTTTCCTTTTCAATATCATCTCATGGGACAAAATCAGAGTGCTGAGATCCAAGATTTCACCTCAGGGTTTGATACAGCTTTTCCCCTTACAACCAAAATAAATTTAAATGTTCCTACCATTACACAGGTGAATTTACAGTCTTCCAAAATACTTGATGGAAGATGTTGGTTTGGGTTTGGTTTGGTTTCTTTCCAGAGGGCTAATCAGCAAGATGTCCTTCATGGTGTTGTCTTCACGCTTAAGATATATGACAGGTGTTAGCTATTATTTTCTTGAATTTCCTCTTAGCCTAGGAAATACTCCCTTTACATTTCTTTCAAATGTAGGACTTCCTTAATTTAAAGGGAA
>KZ506196.1:97520-119851 GCA_002844005.1 Limosa lapponica baueri
TATACAGTCATGCAGGGTTTTTTTTGGTTTTTTTTTTTTTTTTCAAGGTTTAGTTAATAAAGCTAATTAAGATTTCTAACCTTCCATTAATTTCTTTGGCCACTGCATTTTCCACCACACATTTAATTTTATTAAACTTTCCCTCAATATATTTGCATGGTTCTAGCCTCTTTTTTTTTGTTTGTTTTCTGTTCAGCCTCAATTTCATTGCTGTTCAGCAGTATTCTAGTGAGCAAATAATTCTGCCTAAAAGAAGAAAAGTCATAGTTTTTCACCTTTCCCATATAGATACTAGGTACTTTTATATGTAATAGGTAAACAATGTCCCTCAAGATAATGGATACAATTATTCATAAACTTAATGATGTGTTTTCAAGCAACTTACACTCATTGCATAATCTCTCATAACTTTCAGCTCTCAGTAAGCACAGATTCAATAAACATTAACTGTAGGTTATGATGCTACTACTACCTTTCATGTTTTAAAATGAAATTAGAAAGTCTTTTTTTATGCTGTAGTCCTCTTGAATTGAAATACACTTCAAAATCTGTATCTTTAAGGTCCAAACAAAGGTTTCTAAAAGAATTTATTATACCTTTTTTTTTGTTTTGTTTTAGCTAGTAGAGTTAGAGTCCCCTAGAGTTCTAGGCTGAATGTCATGGCCATTCTTATTGAACACTAATGACCTGCTAATTTTCTGAAAAGGTCAGAGACATCCATGTGCATGGAAGACATTCGGTTTCATAAAACAAGCTATCTATTCTTTGAGCTGTAATTTCAGAAAAGTTAAATAAGCATTAGCTTAGTTCATTGGATGCTACAAACATGGTCTTTCACTTAATTGACAAATCAGCCAGTTTACTTCATTCCTTGATCTGCAGGGCAAGAACAGTGTATGGGAGCACCCAGCCAAACCGGTTTCAGAGTACAATAGGTGAGAAGCAGGGAGTTGTCATCGGACTCAGCTTCATCTCTGCCTTGCCTTGTCTATGCAGAGATAACTTGGGGGGAGCTGCAAAACGGCTCAGCCCGGGGTTGTCTCAAGATTGCATCACGATAAGAATCGAAACCAAATGGAGCCTTAACTCCCTTAACTAACAAAATGCCCTGAGTCCCATCCCACCACTATTCCCGTGACTTTGAGTGCTAGACATCACAAATTGGCAACAAAGACTTAGCTATCACACCACCAGAGGTAAATACTCCAGATAGTGTAATCCACTCAGGCATGATCCTGCACCCCCACAGAATCAGGAAATATAATAAACCGCAAGGTTTGGGGAGAAAAATGGGGAATCTTCCAATGATACAGCTGGCCTGTAGGAGATTCATCCCCCCTTGTCCAGGATGCTGTACAGGGTAACTTCCCAGGGATTGAGCGACCTTACCTGATAGAGGGGGTAAGTGATTAAGAAAAATACGTATGGTATATGGCATGCTATTAAGATTGTGATTGGTGCACTCTTTTAAGGTATTAATATCTAGTGCGCTTGTGGTTTGTGTTGTTACTTTTCGGGATCACTTACAGGTTGCAATAGTGTATTCCGCGAATTGCCTTTAAATTGCAATAGTGTAATTGCCATTGTACACATAGAACTTGCAATAGTGGCGTATTGGACCTGTGAGTGAAGTCCAAATAAATTGTTAATTTGAACCTCTCAGTGAAGTCCTTTTTCCTGTTTCATCACAAACAGCAGAGCTAAAGGTTTTTGTAGACTACTCATTTCCCAGATTTGTAGCCATTAAAGCCCAGTTTGCCTAGATACAAGTGTCACAGTTTATATAAACTGATACTGAATAAAATTCACATGCAGTACATAGAAAAATATAAAAATTGATGTTTCCCCATTTCTGAAGTGAATGGTTTAAATTCAAAAATATTCCTTTTCTGAATGGTTATCCATCTATGTATCTATGAAGCAAGATCCTCTTTTTTAATATTCCCTTGTCCTGAAGGCATCTTCCAGACACCTCAGCTTTCATTAGGCTATAGACAACATTGCATATGAAAGGTTTGATAAGTGCTTTAGCTTTAAAAAATAAATCTACAGAAAGTACAGGTATAAAGCATGATGATGCACTTTTCTGGTCACATGATGATGGATGTGGATTACTGCATTTTCTTGGTTTTCTGGTAGACATTCTTAAAAAGTGTACTAGATATGTTTTGAGGAAAGCTTTTGGATCACACTCCTCTTGAGTTGCAAGAAGGTATAGTGTAAGAATTAGAAGTCTGCTTAACACTGAGATAAGTGTTGAGCTTTTTGGTCCCCATAAAATCATGGATGTAGGCAACGACAGAAAGATAATTTAGGCAGGTAGGGAATGCACTGGCAAAGTATTATAGATATAGTGAGTTGGTAAGGGATTTGTAAAATCACACTTTATATTAGCCTAAATTAGTTACCAAAATTATCTTTAAGTTCTAATCTAGGAACCTAAGTCTTCCTTGTCTTCCTGCAAAATTAGACATGCATCTCATAGTGCTGAAGAGCATGGTGAAGAATAAGAGAAAAGACTGAAAAATATTGAGAGGGTTGTTTTAGGACAAGTGTATCACTCATATAGAAGATTTTATGTTGAGAGCACAAATATCAAAAAGGTCTAAGGAGGAAGCCAGAGGAATGTACCAAAACAAAAGGAAGAAACGCTGCAGAAAAGTAAAGCTTTTTCTTCCTTTTTTTTTTTTTTAATTCCAGCATGTGTTCAATGTGTAAATGCGTTATTCTCTCTTAGAGAAAGTAAGTTATCATAAGTTATCTATTTCATTTTGTTCCAGACTCAGAAAGACACTATCTTACTTCTTCCCTCAGATTTCTCTCCCTTGGTCAGGAGTCACTTGGGAGCTGTGAGTATGGTACTCTAAAGTTCAGTAATTACCTGCTGAGCAGAGCAACTCTGCTATGGTATTCATAGTTACTTTTTATTATCCCTCGTACTCAGACTCTTCTCTCAGTCTCTGATGTTACTAGGTATTATCTCTCTGAAATATTCATTGCTCAGACCAGACTTGTTAGAGTGGTATGACTACTTATACCTGGAAAAATAGAAGTAAAGTCCTTTCAGTCTGTTGTGCTCTTTTTTTTTTCCTTTTTTTTTCTTTTTCTTCTTTTTACTGAAAGGGCAAATTTTGGGGTAGTACCTATTCAGTGTGAGGGTACTAACTTTATTTCACCATTGTTAGGGCCACAAAGATGACTAAGGGATTGGAGCATCTCCCTTATGAGGAAAGACTGAGAGAGCTGGGACTCTTAAGCCTGGAGAAGAGAAGGCTAAGGGGAGATCTTATTAATGCTTACAAGTATCTAAAGGGTGGGTTGAAGGAGGATGGAGCCAGACTCTTTTCAGTGGTTCCCAGTGACAGGACGAGGGGCAACGGGCACAAGTTGAAACATAGGAGGTTCCACTCTAATATGAGGAAAAACTTCTTTATGGTGAGGGTGACAGAGCCCTGGAACAGGCTGCCCAAGGAGGTTGTGGAGTCCCCTTCTTTGGAGATTTTCAAGACCCGCCTTGATGCAGTCCTGAGTAATGTGCTCTAAGCAATCCTGCTTTAGCAGGGCAGTTGGACTAGATGGTGTCTAGATGTCCCTTCCAACTCTGACAATTCCGTGATGCCATGATTCAACGGTACATTTCAGATGTAAGAGTAATTTTAGCTTTTTACTCTGTCATATATGGGCCTGTTAGGCAAAGGATGAGAAAGATAAATCAATTGATGCTCAAATCTGCCACGATCTCTTGATTTTTACTTTTTATTATTATCAAGTGGGGCAGGGGAGGTGTTGCAGAAGTAGCTTACCTCTTGCTGTGGCTCAGTGCTAATTTCAAAAGTTGCTGACAGTATCATCTTTTGAAAGGAAATTACGAAACAGAACGCTCTATATAAAGAAATATTCCATTCCCCATCTGAGTGAGTGTTTCAGAATTTGTAACCTCAAATCACTGATGGAATTATAAAAGGAAGAGGTGTACACACATCTGTTCCCCTAAAGAAGCAAACAGAAGAGCAATATTCAAAACCTCATAAAAGATATTTTTTTAATGAATACAGCAATTTTCTAGAACTTTAGTGTGCTTTTCAAAGGTGGTTTCTACTATGTTTCATTTTTTCTATGCTTGCAGCTGAAAGGTGTGGTATATACCCATGAGAGATTTCAGACCTGATAATCATTCGGCAAGCTGCAGGAGAACAGGTCATTTGCCCCTGTTCTTGTTATAGTCTCCTTAGCAGTTTCCATTACAGAGGACTGTGGGGTCCTCTGCCAGTACTGCTGTGCTGAGATCTAGTTTATTTTCTGTGGAGCACCTTTATGTGTCTCTGATTTTTTTGATCCAGTATGCCAAACAGAAATAGTTGGCCTGCTGTGGTCTCCTGGCCAGTTTTCCCTGGGCTGGAGGACACAGAGATTGCAATATTGCAAAGGGTGAGCCTGAAATATCAAACTTGGTGGAGTCCCAGCAGAAGGGACTCTTAGCTCTGAGGCTCAGTAGTACCCCTCTTTCATGTCACCCAGTAAGTCTGGGAGCAGACTACACACAGGAACAAACAAGACCTGCAGCATGTCCTAATGGTGTTTAGGAACTGGGAGCTGGTGAGGTGTGAAAGAGTGCTGAGGGAAAACTGAGTCAACAAAGTAGCTACACTTTCATTCCTATACTGTTGTGATGTGGAGCATACTGGAAGTGTGGCCAAGAGGAAGACCTGTGATGTGCAACAACTACACATAGTGAGGTTAGGAAATACCCTGTATCTTTCAGAGCAATCTAGTAGACAGTACTAGTTTTTCTACTTTTTCTTCATCTGAAAAGATCTGAAGAAATAGTCTTCACTCTTCATCCAGTTGAATGGAGAACTCATAAACAAACATGAAAGAAATATTTTCTTAAAAACAAAACAACACCTTAAAAATTTATTTCGTATTTGATTGCAAATTAATAAAATGTCGGTCCAGATCTAGTAATAATACAGAGGCAGATCCTGATTTCACTGGACTCTTTGGAGTTATTCAGCTATTCATATGGTGGCATTTTGAACTTGATACACTGTCAGATGAAATTTAACTAGTCAAAAGAAAAATAATGTATTATTGCCAACAAAGCTCCACATTATGATCTCTGTCTCTTTTTTTTTGTTTTTATTTCCATTCCTGATATTGAGGTGTAAGGCAAGTACCAAGCCTGTAAAAATAACTTTCCAATTATTTGGTAAATATACTGTCCAAAGACCTATCAACATCTTCAAAGATTAATTGCCACATAAATTGAAACTTGCGCTTTTCAAGATAAGATGGAAATGTTGAAGGAATTAAAGTATTACATTATATGGCATGGTACTTAGGTGCTGATGTCTTAAAAAAAAAAGGAGATATAGGAAAGTAAAATGAAGAAATGGGGTCTATATATCTCTTAATTTAATTATGCGTTTTTACAGTCATATAGCATGTATAACATACATCATACTTATGTGTCTAATTTTATTAAACTAAAAGTAATGTTGGAAAAAAATAATTTTTTTCTTCTTTTCCTGCTCACTTGTTTTATATTGATATTATGGTTTGACTTTTGCATTATAAAATTCTCTCAACTGGGATTATCACCTCCTGTATATTTTCAGAATACTTTGCACAAAGATGCCACCCTGGTTGAGGCTTGCTATGTTGTGAATAAAGACATGTAGCTAGACTCGCTGAGATGCTTCAGCTGTGTTAAACCACTTTGATGGCACAAAACAAATGCAAATGTAGTTGTAGAGTTATGGAAATTTTAAGCACTACAGAAGTCAGAAGCGAGTAAAGCATTCAGTAAACTGCACCCAAATTCATAAAGCTAGACAGTTTACTGTGAAAAAAAACATGGGAAAAGTATAAATTGGAGAGAAGAGGCATACAGGTTAGAAACAAATGTAACATTTTGAAAAAATCCCCACAACCCTATATACATATTTAATTTGATCCAATCCTAGTTTGATGGTGGAAGTGGTAATATTGTTTTACATGTTAACCTCAGAAGACTTTTAGAATATTTTTTTATCATAATTTTGTATGTTTTCTCAGTATTTCCTCTTTGACTGGAACTGATTGACTGATCTAATAGTTAAATCACAGGAATTCCACCCATTTAGTTTCATAGAATCATAGAATGGTTAGAGTTGGAAGGGACCTTAAAAATCATTTAGTTCCATGGGCAGGGACACCTTCTACTAGACTAGGTTGCCCAAAGCCCCATCCAACCTGGCCTTGAACATTTCCAGAGATGGGGCATCCACAACTTCCCTGGGAAACCTGTTCCACTGCCTCACCACTCTCGTAATGAAAAATTTATTCCTACTATCTAATCTAAATCTACCCTCTTTCAGTTTAAAACCGTTTCCCCTTGTCCTATCACTACATGCCCTTGTAAAAAGTCTCTTTCCAGCTTTCTTATAGGTCCCTTTCAGATACTGGAAGGCTGCTAAAGGGTCTCCCCAGAGCCTTGTCTTCTCCAAAATCAACAGCCCCACAATAATGCCTGGTTGCCAGAAATGCACAAGGCAACTGACATCATAGCTCACTGAATATGAAGATTATTTTCAATTTGGTGTACATATAGTCAAAACCCTGTCTGTTCTATTTTAAATTACTATTTCACTACTACCAATCTAGTTAATATATTGAGAAACTATTCTGTAGGGAGGGGTTCAGTATGGACATCCTTGTAATCATTTATATGTAGAGACTCAAACAATGTTTTTAATGTTGTCTTACTTGTTCCTATTTTCAATTCAAAATACTTTTCTGCCTTAAAACAGTATTGACCTTATTTCTTTTCATTTTATCCCGATATGTTCTTTGTGCTTGAATGAATTTCTTTTGCTATGTATATTTCTTTTTTTCCCTAATTTTTTACTTAAGGGTAGTAATCAAAAATTTCCAGCATGCATCTGTCCTTAGCCACTTAGAATTTTCATTTGCATACTATATTTCCAAAGAATGCATGACAGTGTAGATGCAATGGTTTTCAGGCATAAGCCTGGGATGGCCACAGGGAAAGAAACCATTAGTGAATTTTGCCTATCATCCTAAATTAGTGCTACAAAAATCTCTATATGTCATTTTAAAATTATTTTTTTAGAAAAGATTTAAAAAGATATTTGTTACATTGTAGAAATAAAATAATATAAGTGCCCTTAGTGGTATAAAAAATAATATGACAAAAACCAAAACAAAACAACCAAACCCATATATCACATTTTAAAGTACCTTGTAAGTAAACTAAGTAATTTTAATTTGTATGATACTGCAGTGTGTTTGCTCTGTTACCTTTTGAGCTCGCTATGTTATCTTTTGAGCTAGCACGCCAGAATTGTTTATTTCTTCTGTGAAAAAGTTCCTATTTCTAGTCCTGCTGAGATGGTGTATATCAGAGCTCCTCAGGCTAGAACAAATCAAGAATAACATGTGACAAAGAAAAAAAATAAATTCTTCATGGATTTAATACTCTAAATGGTAATTATTTAAAGCTTGGAAAAAATAAATATTTTGCATATCAATATCTGTGGCCACTGTTATCCTCATTCTTCCTCCCCTCCTTGACTTTACCATTTATTAATCACATCTTTTGTTTAATCCTTTCCTAAAAGTTATTGGGACTAAACTATTGCCCACTCTCAAAAGGAAATCAATTATAAGAATATAACGTAAGTCTTGCTCTCCGGTACAGAGAGTCTAGGTCAATCTGTCCCTGGTAGGGGTGATCAGAGAGTTATTTAGGGAAAACACACAAGCCTGGTCCCTTTCTGTCACCCACTCCCGTCATTCCTTCTCTGAGTCCATGATTATTGTATTAGGGATTCTAACATATCTCTTTGTCCATTCCTTTCAGTATCTGTTTGTTCTTTATTTATTCACTCAGCCATGAATTTGAACCTGCTGACACTAGCTACTGCACCACTTCCTACGACAGCAAGCTGCAGAAGTTCACTACCTGCTGTGTAAACAGATACTTTCTTTTCTCTGGTTTAAATTGATTTCATTGAAGTTATCCTAGTGTTAGTGTTATGGTAGTTGGTGAATAACAACTCTTGTTCACTTTATCTACCAGCCTAATGATTTTGTAGACCTCAGTTATCATCACTATCAACTGTTCCCTCTTCAAATTAAAGCCCCAGACTTAGCCCCAGGGCAAACAAAATGTTCAAATGACGGAACAGTTGTGTTAGGAGGAAAGACAATATCACTATCTCATACCACGTTCTGTGATTCTATGATATGCCTTTTGAGAGAGTTCAGAATCACACAATGGCTTAGGTTGGATGGGACCTCTGGGAATCATCTGGTCCAACCCCCTTTCTCCAGTTATGAATTATGAGAAAGAACACCTAGTCCATCCCCCAAAAAATTCCATCATGAAGATGATGCTTAGTCTCTCAGCCCCTGTGGGATTGTAGTGCCATTCAACATATACAGTTCAGAACTTGAGATACCAAAATAAGCTTTCTGGGATGACAGCAAGGCAACAACACAGAGTTTTTGTACAGATTTGCCTGGGGTCTCTGTTCTGTTCACTTAGACACCAGACCTTTTTTCCATCTGCCATTAAGTCATCTTCTAACAGAAAGCCTGACCGTAGCTTCTGCATGCTGCCATGGTTTCTTTTGCATATATATAGGTAAGCAATGTGTTCACCTATGTATGTATGTATATTTATATGTTTATACACACACACCACTGATGTGCGTTTGTGCTTGTAACTAAGTACCCATCTAGCTTCATTCTTTATTTCTGTTTCACAGTCAGCACATGAACTCAGATTTGCTCTTTGAGACATCCAATGGCCTTGTACTTTAATCAATACTCTCTAGCAATCACATTATGTTCCTTAAAAGATGTCAGAAGACCATTATCATATGACAGTACGGAAGAAATGGCTATAAAGCACAAAGTGCAGATGATAGCTGCAGGATCATCCAAAATGTTTACTGTGACTCCACTGTTAGTCAATTCATAACTGAATTTCAGAGAATAGCTTCTAATTAAAAACATAAAAGAACTAAATGCTTGTTCCACAGCTACTCTGGCACTTAACACCATTGGTAGATACCTGAGGTTACAGACATGCTATGTCAGACATATTTTTTACACTTGATATCACTCTTGGAATTTGTAACATGACTCAGGACTGTGGGACATCATTGATAGCACATCATTGGCAAAATGACCTCAGAGGCAGATAACAAAGATGTACAAAAGTGGGAAAAGATCCAGCAGCAGTTCAAAGATCTCAACCTACAGGCAAGAAAAGGGCTCACTCTAGTGGTACAAGCCAGCAAAACAACAAAAATACTCTACCTGGATGTCAACATCTCATGGCCTTGAGGCTGGGGAGAAAGGGATGTGTGAGGCCAAAGAAAAAGAGGGTGAAGAAAGTGAAAAAAAAAAGAATAATAAAAGATGAAAATTGCATTATTGGTACCCTGTTTCAGGGTACCTGATAACCAGCTCTGCACTAAATCATTGCAGCCTAAATCTGGAAAGCCTACCACACAATCATATGGCTTGCTTCAGCAGTCAGGAGGATCAGCAATGGGGTAGTGCTGAGTTCCTTCTCTGGCTAACAGGAGAACACCTGGATGGACAGCCCAAACATCCTGATATCACCATGTCAGTGCCTGTTTCAGGTCTGAAAGCATCAGCATCTTCCCAACCACTTCCTAACAAGTCACAGAGCTTATACACAAACATATTTCCTATCCACAGTAGTGTAATGCAGTATGTGGATCCATTGCTTGGAAGACACACCAACAGCTGAACTGGATACTCCATTACTTGGTATTATACTACAGCTTCTCCTAACAGCTATTGGTCTTTATTTCTTTTTTATTGCCACTGGTACAGTGACATTCATTATTATTTCAAATAATTTGATTTCATTAAAAGATCTTCAAAATACCTGTAATTTTTTTTTTTTCAGATAAAAATGTGTTCATTTTGCCACACTGGTTTCACTGACACCTTCAAAACAAACAAATAAACAAAGAAACAAAACCAAAAAAAATACTAAAACCCTCAGAGGTTCCCATAACAAATCAAAATGATTACAATTTCTTACAAAAAATATTACATCAGTCTAGCTTTCACAGTCCCACACATTTAACTTTCACCATATTAAAGGAAATATCCTTTCTGTCTTTCACCACATTTTGTACTTCATCTTCTACAAACAAATGCAACATCATAACAAAAAAAGAAAACAAGAGTCTAGGAAACTTGGTGGAGTACTCTTCCTTTCTGGTTTTTGCTTTTATTTTGATTTGTGGTTTTTTTCCTGTTAATTTTCCCAGTACTCCCAGGTCTTTATTGCATTTGCTTTTATCTACTATATCTACTTATGAGATTTTCAAGCAACAGCATAGTAGTATTAGTTTTTGCCATTTAGCCATAAAAGACACTGGAGTTGATACATATGAAATGATTACTCCGTTGTGACAGGATGAAATCCCAGTTCCACCATAATCAATAGCAAAATGACTATTAAATTCAGCGGGACAAGGATTACACTTACTACATTAAAAGAGAGCTTCATCAGAAGCATCAAGCATTCATTATTTCACACAGTCACCATAATCAGCAAAGCCTCACTTGGGGTTATTTTCATTTTTGAAGGTGATGGTTTCAGAAGTGTTTACTATTGCCATAGAATTGAATTTGGGGAGAGTTAGGTCAAAGGTGAGAACTTCTGAACAATGCATCAAGACAATAAAACAAATCTAGGGTGAATTTTTTTTGTATTTGCTTCTGGTTGTTTTATGGCCTGTTTTTTTGTTGCTTTGTTTTGTTTTTTGTTTTTTGGGTTTTTTTTTATTGCTCCCTTATCCCTGTGCAGCTATCAGAATCTTTCTATAGCTGTGCCAGAGATTAAAGTGGTGCATTAGAAATCCCAGAACTAGCCCCAGTCAAGCTGAAACATCTATGCTGTGCTGTACAGCCAGACTAGTTCAGATTCTCATTGCAATCCAGTCCCTTCAGCCCGCTGCAAAATAGATCAGCCACAGACTGCTTTAACAGAGTTATAATGCTCCCCCTTTTAGAGCCAGCTTGCTTGAGGATCTCTGCTCTTTATTCTTCTTCAGGGTAACATGATACCCAGAGTGTATTAACAGAAATGTCATACCTCAGTGTCACTCTGAAAGCTAACTGAAGCTCAGGTAATATATTAAGCATAGTTTTGCAGTTAATTAGATGATTTAAAGCCTAGTTGAAGAGTGAACAGGAAAATAGTGAAAAGCATTAGCAGAAATCAGCAGAAGTTCCCTCAGTGACAAGCACAGATAAGCAGCAGAAAATAATAATAATATTTTTTTAACTGTTCATTAACTGTTCCATAAACAAATATTTTATTACTGAAATCTACTGTTTTTCCGTTATGGATGCTATACTGAATAAAATATGGTTTTATTTTCAGGAAATACCTGATTCAGTGAAAAAGACAGCCAGACTCTTAACTGTGGCACACAGTGACAGGACAAGAGGCAATGGACAGAAACTGAAACACGGTAAATTTCACTTAAATATAAGGTTATTTTATTACTTTATTTTATTTTATGTAAGGGTGGTCAAACACTGGAATAGGTTGTCCATATTAGTGATTCCATCCCTGGAGATATACAAAACCCTTAACAATGAGCTGACTGTGCTTTGAGCACTGGGTTTAGACTAGATGATCTCAGGACCCTTCCTAACCTCAGCCCTTCTGTGATTCTGTTGTTTTTAATTAAAAGCTGGATGAATTACCATGATTATATTAAAAATACCTCAGATACATATGTGTAACATAGGGATATGCCTACCGTTAAGGTTAGCTTTGAGAAAATAACTCTATATTTGGGTTCAGTATTTACAAAAATAATGGCACTATTACACTTTCTGCATATATGATTCCTCTAGATACAGAAAATCACTAAAACTGTTTGTCACAGTTGCAAAATTGGCAAAGGAAGGAAGGAAGAGAGAAAACAGGAGAAAAATAGATGAAAGGTAATTCCCTGCAAACACATCAACCTAAAAGTATCTTGTACCTGAATGTGCAAATGTGAAACATCTTCTGATTATACTTATATGTCCTCAGGTGGACTAAAGGTGAAAACAGAAGAGTACATACTTCCAAGGTAAATCTTTGGGTTCATGAGAAAAGAGATAGATACAGTATCTTGATTTTATATTAGAGACAGTGAAAAAAACACTTGATCAGAAAACATCCAAATTATCTGACCTTCATAAAGTGCTCAGAATTAAAAAGTGAAATTGATTAAATATTTTATTTTTTTTAACTAAGGATCCAAGCACATTAGAAATTGCAGGACTGAGTTAAAAAGAAAGTAAGTAGAGAAAAATTAAAATTCATTATGAAGTTTCAGGCAGGGAGAGAGGGGAGAGCTATCCTGCCGTTTCAACTGAGGTTTCCACTGAGTATTCACCAGAAGTATCAGTTACATTACTTTTAGTCTTTCTATGTGAACAAATGAACCAGAAGAAAATAAAATAAACGCCACTGAAAAAGTGTTTGAGTTTGAAGAAGATGATTGCTCTGAAGCTTGTTTTTTTCTTCATATAACTAATAGTTTCATAGTTCAGGTTTTTTCTTCAATATTGTGTAGAAAAGAGCAAAGTTTGGCTGAAAAATTATTAAATATCAAAGCCTGTCTTACAACATGAGGTGAACTTTTGAATCCAGGTGTCCATTACCCTATTAATGTGTTCAAGTGCCTGCTGTTAAAAGTTCAAAGGCACTGTTGCCCTTACCAATTAAAGTTTAGTGTGCTGGAAAGAGATGCAGTGGTGGCTAATCTGCTACTGGGAGATGACATCTATTTAATTCATATTTTTAGCTCTTTTGCCACAGAACTAGAAGACTTTACTTTGTATAACATTTACTCATTTACTTTCTCTACATGCTGACTTTTACCATTGTAATTTGAAAATTCAACTCCATCAGTATGCAAAGAATGGCATTCAACAATCAAGAGGCATTTCTGCACTCATAATCACTCTGCAGATGTATATTTTTTTATTTACTGGCATAGGTAGAACAATAAAGTCACTTCTCCCTTTGTCCCTAAGTAGGTATTCAGTTTTATCAGCATAACCAGTAGACTTAATTGCCATGGAGGAAGGGAATTTTTTTCAGTAATCAGTTCTTTATTGGCCAGTTAACTAATTCATGTTTACCTGTATTTATTCCCTTGTGAAATAAAAAAAGAGATTGGAAGTGAATCAAACACCCTAAATTTAAATGCCCAATTAAAATAAATATTAATATTTTAATTTTTTTTATTAAAATCGCTAAGAAAACACAAGATGTTTTCTTACTCTATTCTTTGCTCTAATTTCCTTCTGAAACAAAACCAATCAACAGTCAAGTAACTATGGTTACATGTTGCTCTAAGTAAGTATATCTAGTATGTATAGTTTATTATAGGTAAATGTTGCTAAACAAAATCTTTTGTGTGGACTTGTTAAACTGGATGATATCCCTTAAATTGCCTTCCTCCCTGCCTAACACAATTAAGGATCTTTTATACAAAGAAAACAAACAATTTTGATTTTCTGTGCCTCTGCTATAGGCTTCTGGTAATTGTTCAGTACTTTACAATATATAATAGTCTTTAGTTATAAATTATGACAGGTGAAATAGTATTCTAGATGAAATTGCTATATTAAAATCAAATAACAGTACGCATGTTACATTCAGTTTTGATTCTTAATACTACATGGTGACTGTTATTGTCAGCATAAGTTCTATATGTAGAAGTTATACTGACATTATAGAGAGTAACATGAAGGTTGTTTGGGTACCATTGACTAATATTCACTACAGGCACTAGATCTGCTAATATAATTCAGTAATACAAGCCTTGTGTTGACCAAATCTAGAAACCTTTTAAAAAGTAATTTGATTAAATATCTAATCATTATGTAATCAATAATTAAACATTTGAATTTATGTGGTCCTTGGAGGGGTGAATTTTCCTTTTCACTGAGAGTCATTGATCCTGGAGTTGTAGCCTGAAGATCGTAGCAGAATAACCAATTCAAGAAATTTAAAATCTTTCAGAATTTTTATTTTAATTATAAATTACTCTTGGTATCTTTTTCAGTATTTCTTCTGTAAATAGTTTTGAGCAACAAAAAAAAAAGAGAAAATCAACCGTGTGCAACAACACTCCAAATTAAGAGCTGTGGAAAGAAGGCTGAGAGAGTTAGCTTAAATCTTTCCATGCAGTATCTTGCTACACAGAGGAGTAAAAAGAGAGCTAAGCAGTCAGAGAAAGCCCTAACAATATTTGTCAGAGGTCTGTCTCAGCTAAGCAGCTATAAATACTACTCAGTTTTAATAACAGCAATTGATAGCTTAAATGGTCAAATAGTTTTGGTCTCCAAAAATCATGTTGTGATTTATGAAAATCATCTTGTCTTTGGGCTGTTTTCCCCAAGTTTGGTCTTCACAGAAAACAATAAATAAAAGCTAATAAATACAATTCTTAATAAATTAAGATATTGTCTTTGCTATCAATTAGTTACAGTACTAATTTACAAGCATAATCTGTGCATAAACAGTCTGTCAAAATAAGTTTTATTTTTACAGAAAAAAAAAATGAAGTGGGCAAAAAATTAATGAAAATTAAACCAGAAATATATAATCAGAAGGCGGTTAATTGAGTCTGACATAATTGTTGCTATGACTTTCATATCGTGTCACAGGTCAGTTAAAATTTAGAAAGAAAAAGAATTAGGCATACAGAAAAAGATGAAAGAAATAACTAGATAGTAATAGGATCAAATACTGGGCTTATGCATGTTATCTAATTCTATTGGACTACATATGATAAACCTGGCATTTAACTAGCTGTAGTTCTTATGGCATAGGCATATCTTCGCCTATGAATAATTTCTAAGGATTTGCTGTTGTACAAACACAAGTGAAACTTCAGATTATGGGGGAGTGATGAAATCAAAAGGAAAATGTGTTGATGACTATGGGAGGGTCTGCTTGTGACCTGCCTGTTTCTGTAGGTAGCTGAGCTGGGGAAATGTAGGGAGATGTGGGTGGGTTTCTAAGGTTACAGTTAATCAACATTTTACTGCTTTAGTTATGGTATTAATAGCATTGTGCCTGGCTAGGTGCTTTTGCAAGTGCAGCCAAATAATTTGTTCATGTTCAGGATTTTCTGTGAGTTTAAAATTCAGTTTTGGTCAGTCTTGAGTGCGTGTTTTGGTTTTGATGGATGTTTTACCTCTTTCTTAAAGCAAAAGAAAAACCCAACCATTTGAAACAAAATCTGCAGTGTTTGGAATAGTTTTGGAGGCACAGCTACAATACTTCAGTAAATATCCATTTGAAAATAGATGTATACTGAGCAGTGAGTAATGCGACCCTTTGAAAAAGGAAACACAAGTAGGTGAGACCAACAACTATATTGTCTAGAGATTTGTTTTTCAGAAGCATATATGATAAAATTATATTAAAGTCTTTCCATTGAGGTTCACATAATTTCATTATGGAATTAATAATTTGGTCTTTCCTCTTTACATAAGAAACCCGAAAAGCCAAACAAAAACCCAAACACTTTGATGTGATTTCACAGATATTCATTGGTGTATAATTCAAAACTGTGAGTGAGGCTTATTCTTTTCTTTTTGTAATTGTAAGGAATATATATAGAGATTTAAAAAGAGGGTTTGAGATCAGCTACAAGTATATAGACACTTCAAGCAATAGTTGTCTAGTAAGCTTCAGATTTTCAGCCTTTTTTTTTTTTTGCTATAAAAATATATTAAAAGTTCTTGTATAAAATTGCTCTTTTGTTGAGAAATATGCCAAACTATTTAAACATTTTTTTGCATACTGCTGAGTAGCTTTAAATGTAGGAAATACTCCTCTTGAAGTTTGCTATCTCTGTGCCAATCAGTAATGATAAACGCCCATAAAAGTACAATAAAGACCTGTTAAAATAGACAGTGTCTTGAAAGTATTTTTGAACAGCACTGAAAATCTTGCAATGAAAAATCATGCTAATGCCTCAAAAGTGAAGTTCAAATAGTAATTTAAAAATGTATTTGACAGGATACATGCTTAATAAATTACTTCACAATATATTTTTTAAATATATCTCAAAATATGGTGGCAAATAGTATTATTCAACATACACTAGGGTACTCTGGTAAGCTTTCACCTAGCTCTCCAAAAGATGTTCAGCCTCCCATACACCCATGAGGGTGTTCCAGTTTCTAAAGGTTTTTCAAATGGCACTAGACAGCTGAATTGAGCTTCTAAGCTAAAAATCTTATAGTTAGCAGAATTTGCTTTGGATAATCACATAAAGGCAAGTAGGATTTTAACATAGAAGACCTTTGTTCTGTTAAATGTAAAGAGAACTTAGGCTGATTAGATCAAATGTAAACATCTAACTGTAGACATCCAAATTTAATTTAAATTAATCACATCTAAGTAAACCAAGGTACAGTTGTCACCAAGTTTATTTCACTTATTACAGGTACATAATAGGCAGATAAAATTACTGCATAATTTGGGTTGGAAGGACAGGTCATCCGGTTTGGACAGCTCATGGACAACTTATTTCAGGTTGCACAGGGCTGTATCCAGTTAAATTCTGAATATCTCCAAGGATGGACACTCCACAACCTCTCTGTTCCAGTGTTTGACTGCCTTCATTCTTCTTACAATGTAGTTTGAATTTACCATGCTGCTGCTTGTCTTTGTTGTTTTTTAACCCATCATTGTGTGGCCCCAAGAAGACTCTACCTTTGTCATGTTATACCTTCACTTTAGGTAGTTGTAGACAACAATAAGATATCCCATCCCTTAGTTTTCTGGTTTTGGCAGACAGCTTTCAGCCTTTGTTTTGTGCTTCAGCCTCCCAGCCACCCTGATGATGTTCCACTGAACTCAGTTCAGTATGGCATTGTCTTTATTATACTAGAGAACCTGATGCTAGACATAGTACCATAGACCCAGCTACGCAAGTGCCAAAGCATCATTTCCCTCCTCCACCTGATGGGAGACGATTTTGGTAATACAGCCAGGATGCTGTTCGCCTGCTTTGCCACAATGTCACACTGCTGTCTCACATTCAGCTTGACCACCGGGATTCTCCATATAATTTTCTGCAAAACTGCCTTCAACTCAGTCAGTTCCCAACCTGTACTACTGCGTATGGTTATTTCAGTCCAGGTGCAGGGTTTTGCATTTGCTTTCGTTGAATAGCATGTGGTTTTTGTCAGCCCTTTCCTACAGCCTGGTGAGGAACCTTGGAATAACAGCCTTACCTTCCAGAGTACCCACTGGTCCCCTCAATTTGGTATCTTCTATGAATTTGCTGAAGGTACAGTGTGTCCCATTATCTAGATGTGTTTTAAACCAGTACTGACCTCAACACATACCACCGATAATCAGCCACCAGCTGGACATGGTAATGGTAATCACAACCTTTTGATGTCAGTGATACTGGTACTTTTCCTCTCACCTTATAGTCTACCTACACAGGATACACATCACTAATTTTGCAAGAAGTTTATTAGATGTCAACAGACTTGATGAAAAAGTAAACAGTGACATTGTTCTCCCACCATGCATAAAGCCAGTATTTCATTACAGAATGTGATCATATAGGATTGTATCTACATATTGATATGTTCTGTATTTCTGTAAGTGTATGAATCATGGAATCACAGAATTGTCAGAGTTGGAAGAGACATCTAGAGATCATCTAGTCCAACTCCCCTGTTAAAGCAGGATTGCTTAGAGCACATTACTCAGGACTGCATCCAGGCGGGTCTTGAAAATCTCCAGAGAAGGGGACTCCACAACCTCCCTGGCCAGCCTGTTCAGGGCTCTGTCACCCTCACCGTAAAGAAGTTTTTCCTCATATTTGAATGAAACTTCCTATGTTCCAGCTTGTGCCCGTTGCCCCTCATCCTATCGCTGGAAACCACTGAAAAGAGTCCAGCTCCATCCTCCTTCAACCCACCCTTAAGATACTTGTAAGCATAGATAAGATCTCCCCTCAGCCTTCTCTTCTCCAGGCTAGAGACCCCCAGCTCTTTGAGCCTTTCCTTGTAAGGGAGGTGCTCCTATCCCTTAATCATCTTAGTTGCCCTACGCTGGGCTCTCTCTACTAGTTCCATGTCCCTCTTGAACTGGGGAGCCCAGAACTGGACACTGTATTCCAGTTGTGGCCTCACCAGTGCAGAGTAGAGGGGGAGAAAGACCTCCCACGACCTACTGGCCACACTCTTCCCTATGTAGCCCAGGATTCCATTGGCCCTTTTGGTAGCAAGGGCACATTGCTGGCTCATGGAAAGTTTGCTGTCCACCAGGACTCCCAGATCCTTCTCCTCAGTGGTGCTTTCCAGAAGACCCACCCCTAACCTATATTGGTGACTGGGGTTCTTCCTCCCCAGGTGCAGGACCCTACATTTGCCCTTATTGAACCTCATTAGGTTCTTCTCTGCCCAGCTCTCCAGCCTGTTCAGGTCACGCTGGATGGCAGCACAGCCCTCTGGAGTGTTGGCCAGCCCTCCCAGTTTGGTATCATCAGTGAACTTGCTGAGGATACACTCTGTCCCCTCGTCCAGGTCATTGATGTTGCCTTGGAATCCATTTATGAGCACATAAATGACAAGAAGATGTAGAATAGCCAGCAAAGGTTTAATAACGTCAAATCATGTTTGAATAATTATTTTTTTATGATGAAATGACTATATGGATGGTGGAACAGTGGTAGATGTAATATATTTTGACTTTTGGCAGGTTTTTGACATAATATCCTTCTGAGCTTAAAGTACAGAAATAAATAGGTCCATGTCCAGTTGGCACTGGGAATGAGTGGAGTACCTGGGCGTTGATACTGGGGGACATGTTGTTCAATATCTTTATCAATAACCATGGAGACAAAACGTACAGTCAGAAAATCTGTAGATGAACCCAATTTGGAGGTAGCATCTAACATACATAGCAGGTATTTAACCAAGAAATACCTTGATAAACTTAAGGACCGGACCGATAGAAATCTCTTGAAGTTCCTCAAGGGAAAAAAAAACATTTTCTGCATCCTGGGTAGAACAATGTCAGACACCAATGCACGCTAAACAACTGGCTGAATGACAGGTCTGCTGAAACGGACTTGGGAGTAACAATGAATGGATAAAAAACAACTTCACAAATTAGGCATACTGTGATTCACTGGGAGAATTGTACCTGGCCAATCAAGGGAAACTATTTTTCTCCACTCAGTGCTAGCATATCTGGGACTTTGTACCACTTTTGCTTGCCTCTCCCAGTTCCACAGCAATATAGAAAATATGGAGGGATTTTGAAAAATGACACATATCGTAGAAGGCTTGTTTAGTATGACAAATAGAAGGCTAAGAGGTGACGTAAAAGCTGCCTGCAAGTACTTGAAGGGCAGTTACCAAGACACTGCAGTTCACCTCTTCTCATAGTGTTAGGAGATATAACAAGGGGCAGTGGCCATGACATGAGTCTGATCAAGTTCAAAGTATTAGGAAAATTTTTTTCACTGAGAGGTTTCCAAGACACTGGAACATGTTACCCAAATTGGTTGTGGGTTCCTCATCCTTGCATATTTTTATGATTTTCAAGACCTAAAACTACAGGGAAATTATGTCTTTAGTCTAGACCTTTTCTTAATTTAGAGAGGGGATGGTTTCCTGCCAGTAGGAATATGTAGATTGCAGCTTTTGATCCTGTGATCATGAAGCAAATATTGGAAGAAATTTAGAAATAATATCTAGAATAGAAGCAGGGACTAGGGCCTACATTTTTCCTCCTTACTTAATAACCAAATTACTAGCAATATATCTTTTCTTTACATTCATTTTAACAAATGTATCTTGAAGTATGTTAATCACAGTGAAAAAACTTTACTATTAAGACTGATTTCAACTTGCTCAGCTGCTAATCTGGCAACCAGGACACTGTCCCAGGATATTTGGGTTTGAATTCTCCCTGGCCCATGTGGGAATTCAGTACTTCCTGAAAATGTTTTCAGTTGTAAAAAATAAAAAGAAAAAAGGGTTCTGTAAAAAGATGCAGCTGAATTAATTTTCTGTTATTGCAAGTGCATTAGAAAATTCTAGTAATAATATTACAAAAAGCTGGAGCCTTTCAGCATTATTGGACATCCTCTGAAAATACCGGGTCCTTTGGTGATTTACACAGAAGTACTCAAAATTTTCTTAGGTACACCTAAGACTGATGCACTTTGCATTGTCAAAACAGTGGCAAATGTGCAGCAATAAATTTTCCGTCCTAAAAAAATCTCAGCTCATTGGGCTGAGACGCCCATCAGATTAGCAGCTGCTGAGGTATTCCCAGGCTCACAGCCTGGAATTTGGATCCTAGAATCAATTTCAATCCCATATTAGGGAAATAAAACATACATAGATTTAGCTACATGTGCTCCAAGAAATAGAGGCCATTCATGGTTCCACTAAAAATTAAGGGAAAGCAGCAAAATTGAAAGTTGATAAATATATTCACACCATATGCTTTAGCAATCTAATTTTACACGCCTGTGTCAGCAGCCTAAACTCTGTTCAGTTGCTTGAAAACACTTTCTGGAGGAGTCTTTATGTAGGCTGTTTCTTATGATTATACATGCTCTAACTTCAGTACTTAGATGCAGAATCCTTTTTTCCTATATAAAGGAGACAAATGGTGCCGACAGGAATAGATCAAGGTTTTCAGGCTGTGTCTCTCTAGTTCCCTAGTCACTGGGTTCTATTGTGCTTGAGGTTTTCTTCATCTGCTTCAGGACTGGGCGTTTTTTCTTGCATTTCTGTAAGAACAAGAGGTCCTGTGTTGAACAAAATAGTTTCTGTACATGATGGTGACTATTTACTGAAAAGGAAGTAACTAGAAACACATAGTATCTGGTGTTTCTTGCCTTTCTCGTGCCCTCCTCCTCACCCACCCTGACTCAATGAAGCCCCCAGCTGTGGAGACAACCCAGCAGGGACAGGGACAGGAGCAGGAGCAGGTCAGGTCTCTGTCAGGGATAGGGGCAGCCTTTGGCAGTTGGAGCTGTTCCCCACCCCACTCTCAAGTGACTGTCCTCCTCCTGGTAAGAATTGCTGCTCGCCTGGGGGCAACTGCCTGAAAGACCGTGGGCATGGGGGAACAAAACAGCCCTTTGTTGGGGTCCCAGGCCAAGGGGGACTGCATCCACCACAGGCATTCCTGTCCTTCTGGCAGCCTTAGAAGTCAGGATGATACTGTGATGAGTGCAAGATCAAGGAGAGGAAATAGATACTAGGAAGTTTTATTTTATAACAAGTCAACTTTATTATTAATGACACTTTGCTGTCCTCAATAGATGATTCTGGCTTGCAGTAAATTCTCAACTCTACGTACATAGTGTGACCCTTTTAGGCCAGAACAGGATTTTGAGTTTAACACTTGCTGCTGTGGTGGATGGGATTCCAGTGTTCACCATCTAGGAGGTGGGATCAGGTCTAGGCAGCTAAATGTAGATGCCTGTGTGCAGGCTGGGTGTGTAAGCTGCCATGATCAGCAAAGCAATTAAGGAGAATAAATCAGTTTCCTAGACAAAGTGCTCTAAGGCATGTGAGACAGCTACATGCACTTGACAGATATAACACAGGACTACCCGTGTCTTTTTGAAGTGGCGGTTAAATTCAGGTGAGATGTCACCAATCCAAGGTTTCTTCCATAAACAGAACCAGGAGCTCACAACATCATACTGAAAATTGCCCAATGGTTAGGATACTTTACAATGTGTGTTCTCCTTCATGGATTTTTGATGGTTATCAGGGATAGTCTTGCATTGGAGGCTGTGGCACCTAGATCAACTGACTTCTACTGAATCACATATTTTCATGAAGCTGTAAGAGTGTAAGTGGATTCAAGACTTGCACCAGTGCATTTGATTTGACTGAAATCAGCTGAAGCATAAATAAAGCTGTTTTGCACAGAGGACAGAAACAAGGTGAGACCTTATGTTCGTTTGGTTTCAATAAATTTTCCCTCTTTGCTGTCAAACACACACAAAAAGTCTTCTGTGAAGGAAGTGTAAGTAAAAAAATGTTTTGGAAAAAAAATCAGTGTTTCTTAGAACCAAAACTAGAAAGAGAAAACTGCCCTTAACCTTATCCTTACAAATTATTATTAATTACTAATTTCAAAACCAAACCCGTCAAAAATTATCCAAAAATGTTGTATACTAAATTAGACAGCATGCTTTAGAGACACAGAGGAATGTGAGAGGCTTAATTAAAAAAAAAAAAAAAAA
>KZ506196.1:139211-175508 GCA_002844005.1 Limosa lapponica baueri
CATTGGCCTTCTTGGCCACAAGGGCACATTGCTCGCTCATCGTCATCCTGTTGTCCACCAGGACTCCCAGGTCTTTTTCCTCAGAGCTGCTCTCCAGCAGGTTAGCCCCCAACCTGTACTGGTGCATGGGGTTATTTCTCCCCAGGTGCAGCACCCTACACTTGCCCTTGTTGAATTTCATTAGGTTTCTCTCTGCCCAACTCTCCAGCCTCTCCAGGTAAACAGTAGGTCATGGTAGAAAAACATAACCAGGTTTTTGAAAAAGTGTTTTGTCTTTTTTTTTGTTTGAGATTTTGAAGAAACACATAAAAAAATCAGAAGATAAAATTGAATTTATATGTTTGATTGTTTTATTAACTCTTGATGCCAGTGTTGTAAATTGTGATTTATGTAGCTTCTTAGAGACAATGCTGAGAACTTGTGTTATGTGTTAAGGTTATTATTACTTGTATTATGTGTTATATTGTTATTATATGCATTGACCTCATATGCACAACAAATACCAATAAAGTTTTTATTCTGAGACAGATGGGATAGAAGGCTGGTGAAAACAAAACAGAAAAATAGTTAATCTTGCAATTAAACAAAAAAAAAGCAAAAAAAATATACAGCCAAAAGTATTAAAAGAATTGGTGGATAAATCTTTCTGAAACAATACTGTAATTTCATTGATATCAAAACACTGGGGAAGTTTCAGAAAATAAGAATAAAGCTTGGGGTATAATAATATTTTAAGGGATAATTCAATTTATAATGCTGTATATGTATAAAGCTTTATATATATAATATATATAAAATATAATACTTTATACTTCAAATTATAATGCTGTAATAAATATTATATTAGGTGATATGTATTATGATGATAGAAGATGAAAGCATAACATAATATCAATCAATATCAATCTTAATAAAATATAATCTGATAGATTTACATCTTATAATTTTGATGAGACTAAAAGCTACTTGATGAAGTTAAAAATACCAAAAAAGATAAATCTGCTAGGTATTTTCCTTAAAAATAAACCTTGAAAAAAAATCAACATTGTTTACACTAAATGGATTATAAATTTAATTGAAATGGGTAGTAATCCCACTTCTGACAGTTCCCTTTTAGTGAAGTTAAGATTGGAGGCAGCCTGGGCTGCAGCAATCATGCACTGGTAGAGTTCTCAGTCCTGAGGGATATAGGTCAGACGAAGGGTTAAGTCAGGGCCCTGAATTTTAGGAAAGCAAAATTCCAGCTCTTCTAGGAGTCAGTCAATAAAAACCCCTGGGAAACTGCCCTCAGGGACAAGGGAGCAGAACAGAGCTGGCAGCTATTTAAGGACACTTTCCATATTGCTCAAGAGCTCTTGATCCATAGGTATAAGAGATCAGGAAAGGAAGGCAAGGGACCTGCATGACAGAGTCAATACCTGCTGGTCAAACTGAAGAAGGAAAAAGCACAGGCAGGGGAAGCAGGGACAGGTATCCTGGGAAGAGTGTAGGGACACTGCCCAGTTGTGTGGGGATGGGGTCAGGAAGGCCAAACTGGAGCTGGAGCTGAACTTGGCAAGGGGTGCTAAGAATAATAGGAAGGACTTCCTCAGGTATGTCAGCCAGAACAGGAAGGTCGAATAAATCATACCCCATTGATGAGCAACACTTGCAAACTGGTAACAACGAACAAGGAGAAGGCTTAGGTTCTCAACAATCTTTTTGCCTCAGTCTTCACTGGCAACCTCTCTTCCCACACCTCTTAAGTGGATGGACCACAAGACAGGAACTGGAGGAACAAAGTCTCTCCCGGTGTGGGAGAAGATCAGATTCGTGACCCCTGTAGAACCAGAACATACAGATAACTATGGGACCTGATGAGATGCATCCCAGGGCCCTGAGGGAATTGGCTGATATAGTTGCCATGCCACTCTCCATCATATCTGAAAAGTCATGGCAGTCAGACAAAGACCCCAGTGACTGGAAGAAGGGAAACATTGCACCCATTTTTAAAAAGCGTAGAAAGGAGGACCCTGGGAACTACCGACCTGTCAGCCTCACCTCTGTGCCTGAGAAGATCATGGAGCAGATCCTCCTAGAAGCTATGCTAAGGCACATGGAGGACAGAGAGGTTATTCGAGACAGCCAGCATGGCTTCACCAAGGGCAAGTCCTGCCTGACCAACCAAGTGGCCTTCTATGATGGAGCGAACACATCAGTGGACAAGCGAAGAGCTAGGGATGTCATCTATTTGGACTTCTGTAAGGCTTTTGGCATGGTCCCTCCCAACATCCTTCTCTCTAAATATAACATATAGTGAATGACAAAAAAACATTTGAGCATCAATGTTAAAGTTTAGCAACAATATAAAATTATAACTATTGCTTTCACTGAGAAAGAAAAGGGTTTTTTTAACCTAGAATCTCTTATGTTTTTGGCACCATGTGATAAACAAAAGGTATCATCAAAATTTCAAAGTAAAGCACGCATATTTAAATGAAAGGATAAAATATGACAGATGAAGATGATCCTCTATGAAGTTCTATATACTTCAAACATTTTTAAAGGTCTGTAACTATTCTATTTATTTAGGGAAGCCTGATGGGCCTGGATTCTTTTTCCCAAATGTAGGAATATAATTAAGGGTACTAAATTAGATAAAATTAATCCAGGCAAGAAATTCACTTTTCATCTTCTAGAAGTCACATCTAAAATTCTGTTACCCAAATTTGAGCTGGTTGCATCCACCCAGGTTTCTGTCTCCAATAATATGCTGACTAATCCTTTAAGTTTATTTTCACAGAAAATACATGTTCTTATGTGCTGATATGAAATTAAGAACACCCAGAGTCAAAAGCATTTTGTTCAAAGGACCTATGTGATGTTCCTTGCACTTATCCAGCCCTCGGTAACTGAGTAAGCATATGTGAGCAGTCCTGGTGACGTAACTGATTTCATCAATACTTGTAAAATAATAGAAATATTTTAGAAGAGACTGGCAAAGACCCAAATAAAATCTAGAAAACAGTTCTACTAAACTGTAATTCAAGTTAATTCTGATGTTTCATTTCAGTTAGAGATATATTCTATTTGAAAACTCACCGTTAAAATATATATACTTGCATGCTTATTTTTCTTTAGACAGTTCTAACATAGTAATATTTGATAATACCAAGTTATGAAGACATGTACATTTAAAATGCCAAAAGTAAACTAAAACATAGATATCTATAATATAGAATTTTTTTAAGAGATTATGAGAAAATGCTATAACGGACAGCTTTGCAGAATGAGGAATATGATTTTAAGATGCCAGAACAACATTTCTTTTTGCAGTTTGATTTTACTTACAAATTTCTGTTCTCTTCTTATGTAACACTAGTAATAATAATCACTTATCTATGCAGATATCACAGCAGTCCATGCACTATAATCAGCCCCTCACATATATTTTACTATGTTTAACTTCAGCTCAACAGTTACAGAACTTAAAGCATAAAAAGAGGTACAATTTTAGGTCTGCTTTTCTGATAAAGCAAGAATGTTCTCTAGCATGTATTCTTAAGAACTTTTTTTACTACTTAGCACTGTGGTAGATTTAATTTATCTTTTTTAAAGACATAAATTTTTAAGGATGTTTGAGACATTTATCACTGCATCACAATGAAATTTTTTGGTCACCCTCCCCCAGATCTGCAATCTGAGTTCTTGTGAAACTAATTTAATCTTTGCTTATGCCTTCTGTAGAGTAGCCATACAGCTCATAAGGGAAGGGAAAGAGAGCTGTTAAGCAAACTAAATTGCTGAGTGCATTAGACCTTTTATTTACCCATAGCTATCTACTGAGCACAAAATAGTTTAGATGACTATTAAGATGGTACATATTTAAATTCTCAGAATCACTAGCACAAGGAGAAAACCACACACATACGCACGCACAAACCCCATCAACAACAAAAAAAAGCAAAAAAACAACCAAACAAAAACCAACCAAACAATCAAAACCCCAGAACCCCAACCAGAACAACCAACCAAACAAACGAACAAAAAAAAAGGTGCAATTGAGCCTAATGTCTTATATAGCTCTGAGGTCCACTTACACAGACCTTCCGTAATGAAGGAGTGGCAACTCTAGGGATCTGGTTTTATCTTTGGTTTATGGAATGCTCCCAAGAGGTGTTCATCTCCTTGATGATCTAGGGAAATGTGATATTTGCCTTCTGACTCTTTACTACATAAAAACGTAGCATGCAAAATATTTAAGAAGGGTGGCAATTCCTGGCTTTTTCTCTTCTGCTATGATGTAATCCTTTTATTTAACTCACCCTTTTAATTTTTGTCTTTGAAACTGTTTTTGAAGGCTAAATTCACTTGCTTAAACTCAGATGTTCAATGCCATTTAAGATGCCTTAAATATCTTGTTTGGGTTCCAGTGGGTCGTTCAGAAGGGCAGAAGCCCTGTGGTTTATCTGCCAGCTTGAGTAGCCAATCTCAGATACCCATGATCATCTCAAACAGTGTTAAAGATGTATGTTTATGAAAGGTAATCCAGTCACTAAAATCACTTCTGTAGAAGTCTTAATCAGAATGAATCAGGTAGAGTTCCCGTTCTTCTTTTTTGTTGCGTTGGTGGAAAGAAGAGGCTGGTTTTGAGTGTGATAAAGTACAGTAGATACAGTAGATACCTGAAGTAAAATGAATTGTGCCCTTTAAAAGTCTGTTTCCCTCCATTGACTATAAAAGAGCCTGAATAACTGTGTCACATTGACATTGTAGATTTCTCAGACTTGTAGAGGAGAATCTCATACCAAATGTTTTACTGAATGTGGCTTTTAGGCTTTTGCCTACTTGCATTATCTTCCAGAATTACTTCCAGTATTAATTCATAAACAGCAATACGTATCCCCATTTGAAAATCTAGGTGAAAATCTGAGGTGAAATTGTTAAATATATCTTTAGAGTAATAATACTATAGTTGATCTACATTTGGGGTTTTTTTCTCATTGTCTGTGCAGAAGCAGATTCCGAAACTTCTGGAAGCTGAACATACATGACTTTTCATGGTCTGTCAGCACTCTGGTTCAGTAACTTAACACATACTGATGGTCAGATCAGACCATTTGGCAAGGCCAAGTTAGATGCATGGATTAGACATCTTGGATTCCATGTAGCATTTCTAACTTGGACTCTTCAACAATGTGACTAAAACTAGGTAGCAGGAATCCACCAACAACTTGTTTCAAAATTCTATTGAGAAAATAATCTAATTATAGAGTTAAAAGGAAATAAAACCCTGAAAATAAAACTTATGCTTTATTAGGGCAAAACAGCCTGGGTTTTTCTTTGCTTTTTGTCCCAGTTTTTTTCCATCTGAGAAACCAGTTATTGAGCCCTCATAAATATGGTAAACTGTGTACATCAGACACATCACCAAAACTACAAATATGTAAACCTCATTTCAGATACATAGTTTGCTTTTCCTATCTATCAATAATGTGTTCAGAACACACTTTCACCATATTCCTTTAACATGAAAGTTGCAGAATGTTTAAGACAATGAATAAGAAATGAAGGTTAGTTACTGCTCACAGTATTTTGTTAAGGTTTCATGCATGCCCATAGATCTCAAGCTTTGGAATTATCTTTCTTATTTTTAGCTTAAAATTCCAAATTATTTTAGCTTGACAATCCTTTATCTTCAAATACCACTTATTTAATAGTTTATATGAAGGAACAGCAATAGTCCCAACATGAATCGCAGTATGCTGCCAAAAACTCTCTCATGGCTCAGAAAGATTGGATTAGATTTAGCCTTTTCAACATGGTAATTTATTTTGATTCTTTCATATGTATGCTTAACTATTTGTAAAGGAAAATCTCCTTGTTTTCTGCTGTAATTAATTCTGCTGAGACCTTACATGATTTTGCAATATGAATTATTGCTCTTACAAATAAAAAGATTTTTCACCTTTGCAATTTTAATATTCTTTATTTCCTGTACAGATAAAATTGTGCATTTTTCTCATTAAATAAAAATTACTTCACATTCCTATTTGCATTTTTGTATCAAATTGATAAATAATTTCAGTATTGTTGATGATAAATCCCCAGTGTACCCAAGGAAGATGTTTTAAGTTTCTTCTGTCTTTTTTCAGGTGAGTTAATTAATGAGTTATACTAGGTTTCTTTGCTTTCATTTTAAGAATGTACCCATAAATGCTGTCTGACCTTGATCAACCTAGCTTCTTTGCTGAAAGCCTCTATTATGAAAATAATGTAAAAATTGTGTTTTATTGATTATGTGGTCATTACAGTCCTTAAAAGAGTCTTTTGTACTTTACAGGACTGTTGCGTAACAGGTCTTTATATAGCATTATAACAGAGAACTTAGTTGGCTAATTTTCTCTTGTGAAAAATACTTTTCCCTTTTTTAATCTACATAGAGAAAACAGCAGTTTATACCTTTACAAAAATCTCTTTCAAGTCATCTCTTTTCAAAACACGGAAGTCGCTAACTCCATTATTCACTTCTACAGTGTGGACTGAACACTTGGAGGGAAAAAACAATTACCTCTTCTTTATGTTAAGTGGTGGAAAGTGGTTTAGAGTGGTAGTTGAAGTCATATAGCTTCAAATGAAATAGTTAGCTACTGGGTTGAATGATTCACTTTTAACTGCTCTGCAAAATTACTTGCTGTGATATTTATGTACAGAAAAACACAGGAATGATTATTCAGAGATTAAGTGCTTTTGTATGTTAAGTAAACAAATCCATTTGCTTCAATGTTTGAATAATATTAATTTAAAACATTAAAAGAAAATTCCCTACCCAGTGTTTGGATAACTCATCCAGTATATCAGTTGAAAACAAAAAAAAATGGTCTAAATGCACACTGTGTCCTGACCACTGTGAGCAGTTTTGCTGATGAAATGTAGCTGTAGTTGATAAAGTGGACCAGGATGCCATCCAGAGGGACCTGGACAAGCTCTGGAAGTGGGCCCATGTGAACCTCATGAGGTTCAACAAGGCCAAGTATAGGGTCTTGCATCTGAGTATCAATACAGACTAGGGGATGAAGTTATTAAGAGCAGCCCTGCTGAGAAGGTCTTAGCAGTACTGGTGGATGAAAAGCTGGATATGAGCTGACAATGTGTGCTTGCAGCCCAGAAGGCCAGTCTTATCCTGGGCTACATTAAAAGAAGCGTGGCCAGCAGGTTGAGGGAGGTGATTCTGCCCCTCTACTCCACTCTGGTGGGATCCTACCTGGAGTACTGCATCTGGCTCTGGAGCTCTCAGCATAGGGAAGACATGGACCTGTTGGAACAGGTCCAGAGGAGGGTCACAAAAATGATCAGAGGGTCGGAGCACCTCTCCTATGAGGTTGGGAGAGTTGGGGTTGTTTAGCCTAGAGAAAGGAAAGCTCTGGGGGGGACCTTATTGAGGACTTTCAGTACTTAAATGGGGGCTACAGGAAAGATGGAGACAAACTTTTTAGCAGAGCCTGTTGTGATAGGGCAAGGGGTAATGGTTTTAAGCTAAAAGAGGGTAAATTTAGACTAGATATAAGGAAGTATATTTTCACAATGAGGGTGGTGAAACACTGGAACATGTTGCCAAGATAGATGGTAGATGCCCCATGCCTAGAAACATTCAAGATCAGGTTAGACTGGGCTCTGAGCAACCTGACCTAGTTGAAGTTGTCCCTGCTTATTGCAGGTCGATTGGACTAGGTGACCTTCAGAGGGCCCTTCCAAACCAAACTATTCTATGATTCTTTCGTAATAACAGATGGACTTATTTTTATTCCTAATAAAATGTCTAGAATTGGAATTCTTTGATGTGCATTTATATATTTAATAGCTATATTGATTTCTTCTTATGAAAACCTGCAGTTAAATGGGTCTTTTACCTCCTGCTTGATGTTTATCCCCTTTCCCCATGGTGCTGGGCTGAGGCTAGGCCACAGGGATGGCCAGAGAGGGGCAGTTCCCTGTCTCCTTCTCCAAGCTTGCAGTGGGTTCACATGGCAAGGTTTTGGTAGCAGGGGGGCTGCAGGGGTGTCTTCTGTGAGAAGACACCAGAAGCTGTCCCCATGTCAGACAGAGCCAGTTTCAGATGACTCCAAGACAGACCTGCTGCTGGACAAAGCTGAGCCCATCAGTGACATTGGTAGCACCTCTATGATAACAAATTTAAGAAAGGTTAAAAACTACTGTGCAGCAGCAGGTGGAATAGAAGAGTGAGAAAATATGAGAGAAACAACCCTGCAGACACCAAGGCCAGAGAAGGAGCAGGAGGAGGTGCTTCAGGAGGAAGAGCAGAGATTCCCCTGCAGCCCATGGAAAAGACCATGGTGACACAGATTTCCACACTGCAGCCCATGGGGACCCAATGCCAGATCAGGTGGATGTGCCCGGAAGGAAACTACAGCCCATGGAGAGCCCACGCAGGAGAGCAATATTATTAACTGGCAATAAATTCAGCTGGAGTTGGGGAATTGAAGTTATTCAGCCCGGGGAAGAGAAGACTCCAGGGAGACTTTATAGCAGCCTTCCAGTACCTAAAGTGGGTCTACAGGAGAGATGAAGAGGGTCTCTTTATCAGGGAGTGGAGTGATACGATGAGGGGTAATGATTTTAAACCGAAAGAGGCTAGATTTTGATTAGAGATAAGCAAGAAATTCTTTCCTGTGAGGGTGGTGAGACACCAGAACAGGTTGCCCAAGGAAACTGTGGATGCCCCATTCCTGGAATTGTTCAAGGCCGGTTGGATGGGGCTTTGAGCAACCTGGTCTAGTGGAAGTTCCTGGCCACAGCAGAGGGGGTTGGAACTAGATGATCTTTAAGGTCCCTTCCAACTTTACCCATTGTATGATTCTACGGAACTCAATTAATTTCCCTAAGTCAAATCTGGTTTGCCTCTAATGGCAATTGGTGAATAATCTTCCTGTCCTTATCTTGACCCAAAAGATTTCCATTGTGTTTTCTCCCTGTTCTGCAGAGGAGGAAAAGTGATAGAGTCAATAATGGGCACCTGACATCCATCCACAAAGTTCTTTATAAAGGGTCCATTTAATATCTGTCTCTCACTATTGACTACCAAAAAAACAAAAATTAAACAGATCCAAAACTATCGTACAATGTAATAGTTACTTTTGGAAGTATGAGATGATTTTTAATCTCGTCACTTTTGGGGTCTTATTGCATATAATAATGACAAAAGCACAAAAAAAAGTTAAGGGTTTTTTTTTCTTTGTGTGAGAATAACAGAAAATGAAAAATTAGCTAATTTTATTTTACAGTGGTCATAAAATGAGAAAAAATATTTCTTTTCTGGTTCTGTGTTATGTATTGCATCCTGTGACTCCTAACAGGCTGACTTGGAGCAAGTAAGTGGGAACTAAATAAAGAACAGCTGAGGCAGCGAGAACTCTGTCATTTATTACAAAAATGACTGAGGGGGCCTCAAGTTGTACAGCAGTGTGTTCCTAACATATTAAACAGTCAGTCTCTGATTCAGCAAGGCACATCATAGGCATATTTGTAAGCATTTTGATTGTTTAACTGAGTCAAGGTTATATACGTAAGGGCTAAGACCTCCAGCTGGATATATGCTTAGTTGAGATGCACTGAACTACAGTCTTTTTGTTTAAAGCAGACTGGTAGATTGACAAAGCAAGATCAAGGAACAGTAACATTTTAGTATAATTATAATTGTCTATTATTATAGTACATGTTTTGGCAAAACCAAAAGGCTCCAGCTGTTACTGAATCAGCTTTGTTCTGGCAGAAAGGAGTTTTTTCTCTTCATTGAATATGAAGGTGACAAAGATACCTGTCTATAAGGGTGGCTTCTCCTCCAGGAAATCTGAGGATACTTTGTTGTTAAGCTAAGCTTGCAAGAAGGCTCTCTAATGTCACTGGACCATCCAAAGAATGGATCTACAAGTAATGAATACAAGGCTACATGACTCTGAATTAGATTTTGTTTTCAATGATTAATCATTAGAAGATGGTTGACAGAAAATACGATCAATATTCTGTCCAGTTCCTCAAACTGCTTTTTCTGTAGGGTATCATTGGTGTCTTACTTTACCTGAACTCAAATCTGATGTTTTGCATCCATGTACATACCTCCCTTAAAGCAGCATGGAGGAAAGCACTAAATAAATCATCAGACAGGCTGAACAAGAATTTAAAATCGGTTCCTGCAGCCCTTGGGAATGCATGGGACAGTGGAAAACATTAATTTTTAACTCTTCCACTATGTATCAACAGCAGATTTTTACTGAATTCTTTTCTACTTCTGACTTTTTGTTGTGTTCCTGTCATATACAAGATGAAAACTGTGCTTTTTTTTCAGCATTTATTGAGTTTGCAATTCATCGTGTTTACCTTGAAACATCTGAAGCTACCCATTTTGTCATTATCATTCTCTTAGCTCCCTCTGTATATGTGTCCCTCTGGTAGACAAAGGACATTTGGGGGAGGTATTTTCTTTCTCCACTGCCCGTAAAACAAGACTGGCCTAAGGTACGAACCTTTTCCTTTTAGATGGTTAGTATCAAGATAAGAAAGCCTGTCCCTTTTGAACCCATAGGTGCTACCAACTTTTTTTCTGATGATTTATTAGTGGCATTGTCCTCTGTGATCTTATAATATCAGTATTACCTTAGTGTGCTAAATTGTACGTTGAATGTAATGCTTGACAAATGAAACCATAAACTGAAAATATTATAGCCATTTTAAAGTCCCATGGAAAGAGCAAGGTTGTTAAAGCTGATGTCTTTTATAGGTTCCAGCCAAGATAATTACATCTACACTCATTCACTCTGGAGTTTTGGTGTCTTATTTTATTTTTTTTTAGGTTTTTGGTGTCAGGAAAAAAAAAAAAAGAAAAAAAAAAGAAGCCCTTCACTTTAGTCCCTCTTCTGGCATATCATGATAAAGGTTTAAAACTGTTGCTGTATTGCAGAGTCTTTTTTGTGTTCCACAACTCACTTCAGAATCCTCCACCCTCCACGTTGAAAGATATTATAAACATAGAATTATCATATTGTATATTGCATTGCATTGAATTAAATATATTATTTCCACTATTACTGTATTATTGGAGAAAGTTACAGAAGAGGAATTGTCAGATGAAAAAAATAAATAAATAAATAAAATATGAGTGGTCCCAACAGTAAAGCAATTCACGTTTGTCCCAAATAAAGTCCCTTCTAACATAGGGAAACTCATGGGATTTTGATTCCAGCAGAAATAAATCAAAATTCCTACCATGGTACTACTGATTTTACAGCAATTTTCTTTTTGGCAGAATCTTGTATAACATTAATTCCATTATACACCTGTTCCATTTTATCCATTCACTTCCTTTATTACTTGTTTGGGTTTTTTAGCAAAATGGAAAAAAAAAAAAAAAGGAAATTTTTATATTAAAGCACTGGAAGTGATAAGAGGCTTCAAAGCTAGAATAAGTGAAATGACACAGAGAAACTAAAGAATGATTCCAAGGATCAGAACTGCATAGGATTATACTTTCATCACTGCAAGAGGGAAAGTGTTAGATATATTTCAGAGGGGAAAAATAGGAATAATGATATGTGAGCAGAGAGTTAGCAACCTCATACATTTGCAGCTAAAGCTAAGGTGAGTTTTGCAACCCTCTTCAAGATATGTGAAAAGCAGAATTTGACATTCATGTAGTGCAATTGTATATTGTATTTCGACACATAGGAACAACATTTTTTAGGATTTGTTCTTTGAAGGGAAATCCAGTGAGACAAATTAAGTAGTTTAAAAATCAATAACTCAGACTTCAAAAGTCTTCTGAGGTTATAAATAATTTTGGTAGGGAGGGTTCTGTTAGGTGAGTGTATCATATATGCTTGCTTTGTTCTTGCTTTTCTCAATCATTCATTTATAGCTGTTGTTGTGTACAGAATACTGGGATTATGGACCCTCAGTCTGAACAAATGTGGGTCTTCTTATGTTCCTGAGGAGTAGCTTGTATTCTGTTAGACACTGATGGAGAAAATGCAAATCAGCAGTATCCATGTTTTATGGAAAAATTCTGCACCTGCAAGTGGAAAGGGGAGCAAGCCTTCTTTCCAAATTTTCAGTCCAAAAAAGGAATTTTCTACAGCAATAGCTTTACTGGTTCTATTAAAACTTATGCTGAGCATAAAGAAGACGGTCGTGTTCTGCATAAATGGATGGAGGTTCTTCTGGTATTGAACCTACTGATACTGTATCAGGAAGTCACTATGATGACATAGAAATGAGAGTGTTAAAAATTTGGAGAAGGAATGATACACTTTAAACACTGACATGAAATGTTGTAACCTATGATATATTGTAATCCCTGTGAGATTTATTTTGTTGCACGTTTCTGGCACATACAGGGACAATACTGTAGTAAAAACTGGGAGAGAGATCAGTCTATAAAACATCCTTTCTCCTGCTTACTGTAAAAGTAAAGGTCTATTTCATACTGCTGTTTGGATATAATAAAAATAAAATAATTACAATTTAAAAAAAAACAACAAAAAAACAAAACCCAAACCAAAGCTGTACAGCAATATTGCATTATTGTGACACAGGCTGAATTTGGGCGATCCTTCAGATCCAAATCAAAAGGAAAAAAATGTGTGCCATTAGAAATTGGAGCAAAACTTCTGATCGTGTTTCTCCAACAAAGCTCTTACAACTACATAACATCAGTTTCTTGTACCACAGTCTGGTTTGTATCTACCTGTCAGTACGAACAAGAAGAATTTACCACAAACAGTTCCAATATCTTAATGGTTAAAAATACAAATTAATAACAATCTTCTCACACTTGAATTTTAACAAAACTTTGCTGAGTTTTTTTCTAAATGACCATTTTTTATAATTATTGTATGTATAACAATTTAGCAGATAGTTTGACCTTTTTACAAGTTTAATCATTCCTGCATACAGCCTGTTTTCAGTAACTATTCAGTATGATAGAATCCATGTATTTTTAAAAAAGCCTGAACTGGAAAGAATCATCTGGAAATTTCAGTGGTTACCCTGATGTTATGATAAATTATGTGATGAACAAATACTGGGTGATTCAACAAATAACCTATAGTAAACTTTAGCAGATTGTAGTCTTGTGATTTAGCCTTGGATTGCAAGTCATAAAAGTCTCAGTTCCATACTTGAATGTATGAGAGTTTTCTTTCCTGTGATATGCAACTTGTCTGTATTAATAACATCACATAGAATTCAAAGTGTAAGTGTTGAAGACTTAGAAAATTCAAATGATAAACTTACAATCTATAACAGTCAATGTGAGTTAGTACTTCAAAGTCTAACATATATATAAAGAAGATAAATCCATAAATACACCTAAAGAGCTCAGATATACCATCTTCAAAAGAGTAAAAAATGTATACTTTCTAGACATAATATTGTCTTTTTATATATGCAAGCTTCTTTTTTTTTTTAAAATTTTATAACCTTGAATAAAAGATTATAAATGTTTAATAAAAATGAGTGAAGTTGCTAATTGATTTTGTGCAGTTGGGTTATGACCTTGTCTTGGTGTAGCTGGGGGTAACAAGGTACTAATGAAATGATCTAAGTACAAGAAAATGTTATTTTCAAAAGAGTTATTCTTCATAACATATTAATCTAAAAAAAGATATTACCAAAGATACATTAATGCACTTCATCTTCACCAGATTTAGACTGTGCAATGGAACATAAATTATTAATTTATTGAAGACACCATTTTAAGGTATTGTTCCATAAGTTTTTCTGGTTTCCAAACCCATAGATAAATTACCTCCTTAAAAACATTAAAAAGGAAGAAAAAAAAACAGAGAAAAAAAAGATCTAGACACAGCTAAAGCTCCTGTTTCTCATGCATGAAAATACTCTTTCACCTAAGAGCAGAGTTTAGATCCCATTACCTCAAACTAAATACAGTGTATTACCTAATACTTTAAAAATGCTGCTGCTTCTCTTTAAGATCTAGCCTGCAAATGGTAATATTTTTCTTAAATGTCAAGATTATTTCCAATAATTTTCATATTTTGCCACCCTGCATAGCATTACATTGCCATACCCACTGTATGAGTTATATGCACATTTTTTGAGATAAAAAATATCACAGAAAGTAAAACTGACATACTTCACCGGTACAAGTTTCATGCAAGTTCTTTTTGCGTGTAAATTAAAAGCAAAACTCTACACATTGAAAATACCAGTTAAACTTTACCAAAAACATTCTCCTATTTCCAAAATAAAGTTATATTAAATGAACTATTTCTATTAATGACTTTTTTTTAGAATATAGTTCATCTCTGCCTGTTTGGCTTAGCATGGAACTTAGTGCATACTAGCTGCACAATTTTTTACCTGATCTTTCAAGTGGATATTGTATCCTGTATCAACTTGCAGATTGTTATGTTTTAACCTATTAAAGCCAGCACAAAACTATGTATATGAGTCATTACTATGGTTCCACCAAGTGCAGGAAGAATATTTATGTGACTAACAATTTTTATGAGCCTTAACATCTGCCAAGAAAATATCTGCGTCTTCTTTGGAGGGTGGTCTATTGATAAATGTTTTCCTGAAAAAAACTGCAGATTAAAATAAAAACACTAAGACTAAATTTGCCAAGCTGACTCAGAGAGAAATATTTCACGAGAAAATAATCTATTTATTTATTGATTTATTTTTACTCTCTATGCTAAATTACAGTTGCTCTTTCCTAAACTTTTCCTTTTATGGCTGTGAACCACAGGGTGAATATGTATTTATCACACAAATACAGGTGAAAGAAAATGTCAGGTAGCTTTTCCAACCAATCCAACTGTGCTCTAATACATTATTTTTTTAAGACTTATAGAAACAAGCAAGTCTGCAATGATTAGGCAAAGAATTGCTTCCTAAAGGCTCCTTTTCATTGGACAAAATTCATTCTACACAGAGTCCCAAAATTTTACTTAATTCCTCAAATAAGACCCTGAATTGGACAACTGTGTAAATTAGGAATGGATGTGATTAACTAAAGATTGCTCAGTTTTCTCATTGTTAGCTTTAAACTAGGCTTGCTTTCCCCTTTGTGCTTTCACTTGTCAGTGTAAAAAGGTAAATAATGGATATAGGGCTTTTGTTTTTTTGTCTCTTTCTTTGGTGTTTTGTTTTTTGTTTGTTTGTTTGTTTTCCACAAAGAAGCCCAAACAATAGCATTAGGATTAGAATTACACCATTACCTAAATTAAATTTAATTTTCATGGGTTCTGAAACCTGAGATTGTTGGCAGTGCTAATACTGTGTTCTTTTTTAAAGTCCCATATAAATAAAAATTTTTAGAAATTGTAACATAAATTTGACTGTTTATCTCATTTGTGGTTTTTTTTTTCTTTATTGTCTTATGTGCCCTCCATCTCTTCATTTATCCTTCAAGCTTCCAGGGCAGCAATTGGTTTACACAGCTCGTAACACAGTGGTGTAGTGGTCTATGCCTAGAGATGCAAGTGAGATGAAATGCAGTTCTGTTGTACTGACAATTAGTTGGCAGACAGTAAAGAAATAATTTCTTATGCTTTTCCTCATGATTCTGAATTTATGATATAAGGATACTCTATCTCTAGGTATGATTAAACTATACAGAGACACATTGCCGCTCCACAATCTTCGGAAATGCAAGGCATCGTGTCTTCTACAATCCTTATATCAATTTTCCAGATATGGTGGTATGCTTGCAGGACCCTTTCTCCCAGAAGCAAAGGATGAAATGGATCTTTAAATCAATTTCCTCATATGTATCTGTCTCTTTAATATTTTTCCCCAAGGAAGGCTGATAGAGATTTTTTTTTTTTTCTCCACAATGGAATTATTTAAATTACTTCCCAGACATGTTAGATATTATCTTCTAGAGCTATAAATCAAATCTTTCTGCAACCTATTCACTTGTATTTCCATTGACTTTGTCCTACTCGCCTAAAATATGTATGCTAGACTTATTAACATCATTATTTTTACTAGTGTATTCTATAGGAGATTTCTGGATGAAATATTTCTATATACACACATTATTTAAAATTCTGTCCAATTTTGAGTTTGCAAGTGTTACTCATTTTTCCACATATAGCCTATGGAAAATCCAGTTGTAAAGACAAAATAGATTGCTGCTAAAACAGAAAACCACATTTTTCTTTCAGCCTCTGAGTTTTCTATATCACAGACTCAAATTTCTTGTAGTTTACAGCTTCTATCCTCTAGTTTATGATGGAAAGATAGTTACTGGCCTTATCCAAAAAAGGAAATATCCTGGATTTAATAAAAAAAAACCCCAACCAACCGAAAATCCTTATAAAAATAATAACTATTTTACAATACTGAGCAGCATTTGAATACATACACAATATACTAAAAAACTTCAAATGCCTTTGAATATCTCACATTTCTTCCTCAGAATGGATATGTCATATACTTTGTGTTACTATTTGGTTTTTCTTCCATAAGAGTATAATTTTCTTTGTAAGGTTGGCTTGGTCTTCCCCAGTTTAGCTTGCTTCACAGCTTTTAGCTGGTTTAGCAATCTCATGTAAATTGATCAAAAGAAAAGCAGGTTAACAGAATTATTTTTTTTCTCACCCTAATGTCCATTGGGTACCTCTGAGGTAAAGATAATATAATTTTTTAGGATCAGCTGAAGTTTTTGCATTTTTTCTGTTATCTAAGCCTGAGGAAGACCATGCAATGTGAAATGTAGATTTCTGAAGAAGATTACAAGAGAAAAACTGCATTGTACTTAGAGATGCAGTTATTTTTTGAGGTAGTTTTAACCTCTACTTACAATATTTGTTAAAGTGAATATTTCTTGCTTGATCTTTCTTTGATTTGTTTCCAGCCTTATTGTTACAACTCATCAATAACTATAGCACATAAGCCTAATGTAGATTTTGCATAAGCCTAACGTAGATAGCTAGGTCTTTTGGGTTATAAGTACATTTTATGGTCATGTTAATGATACAAACGTAGGTAGGTCAGTAGACCTCGAAGTAGCATTCTCTATTTTTGTTTTTGTTGGACATATAAAATATTTCCTGATAGATATAAGAACAGTTGTTGGTACTGTACCCACTGTATTGTTTCTTATTCTTGGATATTCTTATTTTTTACCTAATTCAGTACTATTACTACTAGTAAATTCCAGAAGTATGACTTAGTTTCTTATTTTTAGACAAATGAGATTAATTAAATAAAGACAAAAGCAAAACAGAATTAATGTCATCAACAAAAATCAATGGGAAAATTTTCTTATGGAAAAAAAAATCATGATCGCAAGAATATTGCAGAAAGTTAATTTAAAAACAATAATGGCTTAAAAAACAGTGAGAGAAGGAAAATAAAGAGCCTGCTTGTCAGCATGCTGATTTAAGGTTTGGGAGATCAAACTCAATCAGGATGTTAGGAAATGAAGGTCAATTAAGCATATTATAACATTAAATATTAAGATCTGTAATGTGTGCTTGAAACATAATTACAGTACTTCATGAAACGGAATATTTTTTTGAATTTAAGTTGTCATTCAGTGAAACTTAGGAAATTAAGAAAAAAAATGGAAATCGCACAGTAGATTGTGTTAACAGCTATGTGGTGTTAGAGCTGTTTCTTGACATTAGACTTGCCATTCGAAGTCATTTCTTTACAGAGTGAGTGGTCAAACACTGGAACAGGCTTCCTAAATAGGTGGGTGATGCCCCATGCCTGCCAGCGTTTTAGAGGCATTTGGACAATGACTCTAATAACATGATTTAACTTTTGGTTAGCCTTGAAGTGGTCAGGCAGTTAGACTAGATCATCATTGTAGGTCCCTTCCAACTGAAAAGTTCTATTTTATTTTTTTCTGAATCTGGGAAAACAAGTCCTTAAAAATACAAACTTTCATTCAGAACACCTAAATTAACTGTTTTTAAATGATCTCAGTGTAAATCACTGTCTTTCTGGAGATATATCTTACCAGTACACGTACTTGTTCCTGAGTAAGGACATTACAGTACTTTGTCAGGAAGTGAACTGAATTGAGGGGGTTTTATTAGATTATTGAAACACTAAGTTGTGTTAGAAAATAACAGGAAGTTTAGAGAACAGTGTGAAAAACAGGGTTTAGAAGTTACTATTGTTATAATAGAATTTACTAGAAGTAACTATTAGTAATCTGTCAGAATAGTCAAAGTTACCCTAACAAAAGATGTTACTATTTGGTTCAGCATTTCACTATGTCATGATGAACCAAGAGCTAGTCTAATTCTTCTCTCCTAGAGAACTGTGGCTTTGTGCCACTGTAATACTTTGCAGTAGTTATTCCTGATTTGTAAAGATATCAATAAAGGATGGATCAAGTCATGACACAAAGTCACGTATTAAATACTTGGAAAATGGTCAACTGAAAAAGAAACTAAACACTTCCGAAACCACACCCCTATTTTTACAAAAGAGACAGTGATCCATACAAAACTAAATACTTATAGTAAATGTGATTGTTGGGTCAGAAAAAAAAGATCTTATCCATTCAAAATCTTTTTTTCTGCTTTAGGAGGGCTATTGTTTCTGGTGGTTGGTATCACACACCCCAGATAAAAGTAACATAATAGTTATGGAGGTATTCTCTTGTTCGTGGTCATGATGTTAGACACTGGAAGAAAAAAAAACATCATGTGTCATTCTCCTACTTGACCAGATTTAAAAGTTTGTGAAAGATCCCAAGTGCTGTCAGCTAACATATGGTGTTAACAAACTTTTTTGTGTATGTGTGTGTGAGTATCCGATTATTTTTCTTTGGAAATAATATTTAGGTGCAGAGGTGATATCTTTCACAATGCCTTAGCTTCTAATTTCCATGGGAAGGATCTGTCAAGCATTTTGCAGCCTTATATCAAGGAAGGGTATCAAAGTCATAATGGAAACTGATGACATTTGATATCAACCTATGCTTAACATAAGTAAAACTTATGTTAATAAGTAAATATTTTAATGAAATCAGAAGAATTTTTATGTACTTTTATAGTATCTGTACCTTTTGTGTGAGAAAGCCCTTTTCTTGAAAAATTGTACTTTCAAAATGACCCTTTTTGCAATAGCCATACTTCTCAGGAAATCTGATTGGTTTTGACATAAGCATTTCTCGCATAAAAAGGCCCATTTCCTGGTAACTACATTTGTAAGAAATGAGAAGGCTAAAAAATTGAGTGAAACAGTAGTACCAGCAGATAGCCTGACGGAAATTACATTCAGCTTCCACTTTTAGTTAGATAATTCTGAATTTTAAAATTTTCATGCATTACTGAGGCAAGCAATATTTGATTCACCCTGTATCTCTGCTGTGCATTCATCCTCAAAGAGGCAGATTGGAGAATGATTGACATTAATTCCCTGGAAGATAACAGAATCTAGCAACTCTCTGCTTTCTAGCTTCCAGATCCTAGCTTCCAGATGACACAAAAAACAAGCCTCCCAGTTTAGACATTTATGCAAGTTGCTTGAAATTAGTCTGTGTGACTAAACTGTGTGAGTAAAAATAATAATAAAAAAAAATCCAACCAACCAACCAAAAAAATAAAAGAAGAAATAAACCAACTTTTAACTAGTTTTCAGATGCAAATAATGTCTAAGAATTATATGGATGAGAGGATTCTGAGATAAATGGAGAAAACAGAATTTGGGCTAAAATGCAATGCTATAATAGCAGGGAATATTATATACAAGTTATCCAATGGAGTCTAAAGTACTGAACCCTATAGTCTTCAGTAGGAAAGTTCAGTAGGAAAGTAAGAAAAGGATCATAAAATCATAAGAATTAGAGGTCAATAAGATGTAACTAAATTCATCTTTCACAGTCACTGAAAAATAATTCTGTATTCTTCTTCTCTAGAATAATCTTTCAATGTATCACCTACCCTGTTCAGAAAATAATGAGATTTCTCTGATTCTAATCATCACACGTCTGCTAGTAAGCACAAAATACTAGAATATATGCAATATTCACATGAGGTTGTTAGATCAAAGTCTCTCACTAAATGGGCCACACACACACTAATGCAAATGCACCCTATCTACTACTACAGAATATTTTATTATTTCAGAATATTTTTCTTAATGATGAGATAATTTCGTCTTTTCATCACAAACTTTTCCACTAAAAATCGATGCTGTAATTTAAGAGATTCTTCTACTCCCATAGTAAGTTTAACTTTTCAAGATGTCATGACATATTGTTTTGCTACTTCCACTTCTCTGAATTTGCTACATTTACATTTTTTTTACTATAAATCCAGGCCAGCCAGTCATTTTTGCTATTCAATTTATAAATACTTCTAGCATAATGAAATTCCTAAATTATTATTCAATTTATGTGTGGTTTGAACATTAGATAATTAAGTACTCTGGAAAGTAAATTGATGCCAATGATTAAAGTGTGGGTTTTTTTAGATAAAACCATCAATAGAAGTGCAAATGGCAAATGGATATGGTTACATAGGGGAACATGTTAAATGTCAGCATTCTGAAATTTGATCTGAGAATCTATCATCAAATAGTCATTCCATATAAAAGTTAAAATGTTTCACTATGTTCCCTTATTGCCCACAGAAGTGTCTCAAACAAGACCATAAATATTTTAAGACATCATTTTGGATGAGGTAGCTTAGATGTCTGTCAGGTGATAGCATTATGATCGCAGCACCAAGGCACACTGGCATAGAAAGTATAATAAAATTATCAAAAGAAAAATAAAAATCTAATTTAAAAGTTTTCTGACTATTATATGCATTTTAAAATAGTTCCATATATTCGAAATATCGATACTTAGGTCACCATTCATCAAAGATGTAATTCTAATATAGTTAAAAATATTCAGAATCGTTTTTTTCTCTAATAATTTCAGAGTTTTAACAATCTTTCCACATGGCAGTGTCCAGAGTTGTAGAAATTTTTTAAAAAGTTGTTTTGTGAAATTTTTTTGTTTCTGGGAATATGGGTATGTTTTTGGATGCATGTGTGTGCATGTGTGTGAGAAAGATGGGAGGAGTTGTATCAACAGGGGGCTTTTTCTTCTCCAATCTCGAAAGTGACTGACAGCTAGTTATTTCAACAGATGCAAGGGACCATGGGTCTTCACAAGTTTAATCCATCTCACACACCAGGGAAGGCATTTTACTGTGTATATGTCAATGCTGATGATTCCTTGAGATACTATTTTGTTGAGAACACTTTAAATGTACATAATGCAGGACAAGAACAGGTCTGTTGTCCAGATTTTATTAAACTTGATTTTAGACAGCAAAAATAATAATATATTTTCACTATGTGAAAGACAGATTGTGACTTCCACAAGTGTTTTCTTGGCTTAAAATTAAAAAATTGAAAGGAATATCTTCCCCTGTGTTTTGACTGAAGCTGGTTTGTTACTGAATAAAAAACACCTTGAAGTTTTGGTGTGTATTATGGTGTGTATTACGATTCAAAGTAGTTGCACTCCTGAAGTCTCCAAGAATGTTGTCTTTATTAATATTTGGCATTTATGGGTTGTTCTGTGATTTAAACAAAAGCAATAACAATTAAAAAGGGGAACCTCACCATTCTTCTGAAAGAAATTTAAGACCTCTTCATTTTAAGGCTAGGTTAGGTTAAGGTTTAAGGTTAGTTTAAGGTTAAAGATTTAGGTTTCATTAAGAAAAAAAAATATTTGCAGAATGGATCTACTGAGTACAGTCTATTCTACTTTAATATGATATTATGACTTTATGTACTGAACTAATGCAGATTTAAAATGAGAAGAAAATAATTAAAGTTAGGTAATCTCCACATTGAGTAGTGAATAACCTCACAAAGGCTTCAAATAAAGTACTTTTGGATCTATGACTCTGATCAGCTTACACTGATCAAAATGAAGAATTTACCCTGAAATTAATATAAAGTGCACTTCTCACAATGAAACACTATCACAAATTATGATTTGTACTCACAAAAATGCATACAGCTTACAGTACCTAACTGATTTTTTTTAGAATATAATAAGAATTCACATTCCACTTTTGCTTCAGACCAGTGTCATTTCCAGCTATATATTGCCCACAGTGCCACTAGTTAGAACAGCTTGGGAAAGCCTGACTCAACATAGGTCTGATAGTTTTAATGAGATCAGATTTTCTCTTCATTTTGAAATGGTTGACTTGTAAAGGGACTGTGAGTAAGAATGTTTTAGGACAGCCACGCAAAAAGCAAAAACTGCTATATACATCTAAGAGAGAAAGTACATCTTTGCTTGGTACACTTGGTGAACTTTTAGAACCACTATTCGAAACAATAGAGCATTCATATGCCTGTGCATTGCAGCAGGCCTGACTAACAGAGGAAAAAAAAAAGTTCAACAAGTACATATGATACCATGTCAACCAACTGTGAAGTATAGAGCTTCGTTAGAACTACTTAGGTATGCTATCTATAAATAATAGCAGTTTTATAAAGGAAATAAAATGATAACTGAAAAATAAAACTTTTACAATTTAGTGATAATTAAGAGTTGGGAGGGGTGATACAATTAGGAATAATTTGTATTGTATAGACAATTCTTCTTACAGATGGAAAGCTTTATAATTATCAAAAGTGTCACAGCAAGATGTAGTGAAGACTTGATGTTCTATTAATATCAGAAAATACGTGGACTACTTTTCAGCATACTGTTAACAGTTTCTGATAATGATCAGAATTATAATAACAGCTTTTACAAGTGCCCCGAACTTTTCCTGTTGGTTGGGTCAATTTTCCTACATAACCTGCTGTATGTGTAATATTAAAAGGTGGGTACAAAAATCTGGGTGTAATTTTGTATATACAACTTTTTTTTGTTGATGCAAACTTTGACATCTGTATTTGTGCATAATGGGTATATGCAAAATTTGGCACATAGCTCATGCAACCAAAAATAGGAGCAAAACATTTTCAACACTTTTTTTTTTCCTCCAAATTATCATCCACATACCTAATATATTTTCCTTCTATCTTCCTCCAGGCTTCAGGCTAAATTTGATTCTGCTTGGCACATACCAACAAATGTGTGAAAGCAATAGAAAAAATGTGTAATAATGACAAGAGAACAAAGCTATTGAAACAGTTATCTAGAGCATTCTTCTAGAAAATAAACGATCCTTAATTAGCAACTATCATGATGTTGCTTTGCTGGAGATCATATATTACGTCTTTAAATGCAGGTAATCACAGAATTATTTTCACATTCAGTATTACAATATCTTAATAAAATGCATTTAAATTAAAAATAAATAATAAAATAGGTGCCCTTAACGAAAGACAGTCCTGACCCTAATATAATGAAAAACTCAAAAAAACCCTTAACATTCATTTTCCAGAATGATATAGCTCTGCATCTTCAAATTTGGGATAGAAACAGTATTTGAAAAATTGGAATACAACTAAGAATACTTGTATTCTATCTATGTGATACCTAGATTAATGCAGATACTGTTTTCTAATGAATTTACAGAAATGAAAACACTATCATGAAGAAGCATTTCTGGTGATTGAATACTGACAAATCTTTCAACGAGGTAAATCCATGAGAAAATATTAATCCCAATGGTATTATTATTATATGGATGTCGATTTGAGGTTTTCGGGTTTTGTTTGTCATTTTCAATTATATGTAGCTGCACTGAAAAAGAGCTCATCAGAATCTAACTCCATTACGCCATGAATTTTTATGTCTGCTATACGTGATCTTTATGTCAGTTGCTTTTGAACCATGTTGTATGCTAAGTATGTGACAATAGCCCAAATTAGGTTTCCCAGATCTAGAATATAAATCTAATTTAGAGGTATTCTTTGTTATTCTGAAGTGCTTCACCTCAAGAAGCACACCAATGCACTCTGGACACATCCTTTGCACATCCTTTCACTTAGTCTCATCTACACAGAAATGTCAAAAGAGTTCATCAGTATAAGACATGCAGAGAAATCAAGGCCACAATTTGTATACTAATCTTCACAGGAAATCATTATACAAATCATTTGTAGATTATACAACCTGGACGTTACAGCTATCAATTTTTTTTTTCATTAAAATTTTAGGCTGCTATTTTGTTACGAACCTGTAAAAAAGCAGAGTGGAAATCTATACATGTATTTTTTGTATATGTATATATATAAAATAAAGCATACTCCCAGCTAATCATGCATATAGATTGATTTCAGTAAAACAAACCTACTAAAGTTAAGGGATTTATGTGTACGGAACTAAGGACTACTCTAACAAGATCTAACATGAATAGTCAATGTTATCACTACTTCAGTTTTCCTCTTTGTCATCCCCATCCCCTACTCCATCCTTGAAGATCAGAGGCCGCTGTGTCTAAACTTAATAATCATATAATTTATAATTGTACTAAGTTGAGGATATCGCTAATGTCACTTCCATAGACATAGACATACAACCATAAATGCATCCCCCCCCCACAACTATACCCATTTTCAGCCATTTCAGTAGGTTTTCAGCTTGTCTGCTTGTCATTTCCCTTTAGTCCTACCCACAGTGTTTTTTAAAGCATGAGAGTTTTCCTTTGGCGTTCTGATGCCCAGTCCCAGATAATCTTTAACTGCAGGGCAAAAGAGAGGGCAACGAAAGGCAGAACCCTCATGATTCAGTGCATGCCATGATGAAAGCTGCCTGACATAGCAGACCTTCTTTGAGAGGGAGGAGGAAAGACAGCAGAGGGAAGAAGATAGAAGGAAATGCCATCTCTGGCTTCTAAAACCTTGAAAGAAAAGAACACCCTGCTGCTGGCTTTAACAGTTCATAACAACAGCTGTCTTCCCCTTGTGAATGTTTCCTATGATGTAGTGTTTCCTCATATGACATTCTTCAGTTCTGTCTACCTCTCATATTGCTTCATGCCTCACTGCACCACAGGAGACATCATATTGCAAAAAACTCTTCTCTTGTGAAATGCCTAAGCATCACAGCAATAGTACTTCTCTGTCAGAATGAAAAGTCTTCGTTACATATTCTAGGTTTTTTCCCCCCCCAGAAATATACTGGTAACAATGAAAATTATCTGACACCATTTAATAAACTAACATTGTAACAGAATTCAGTGGAATTGTCAGATACATTATGGTGGCACTTTGCTGCATAATTTAGCTCTAATGTGTACATGAGACTTTTATATACATGTATGAGCATACATAGATATTGTGTACACCTATGATGCTGTATAAATGAATATGAAAAGTATACATAGAAATATATGCACCTATAAAGTTAGGTATATAATATATGATGTTCTCTATTGTTTCTAATGCTTAAAGTTTAATGCTGCAAATATAAATATTGTCAATATAAGGACAGTCTTTCGATTATTCTGTTAAGTATCCCACTGCATTTCTGCATTAATGTTATTTGATATTTGCTATCTTTACTGTTCATTGAAGTATAATGTACAACGTGTCAGATAAAAATATATGAACTGATTTTATGAGGTGAAAAACTCCACTGAATACTCAGTAGATTTTTTCCCAGTTGATCAAACAATCAAAATCTGAAGGCTCAGTAATGCAAATGCTTAGACATATGAACAGTTTTACTCCCATAAGTAGCTCTTGGTGATATTTAATTTCTGAAAGTAAAATTACTCATATGGTTCAGAGCCTGCAACTCTAAATATCAGCAATATATTAACTATTAAAAGCATTAATTTTGTTATAGAATTGCACTTTAAATATACATTTTATTTGACAATAACACATTTAAAACCACTCTGTGAAAAAACATTGCTTGACCTTGTTTTTTTGAGTATGGTTTTTTAAAGATTTATAAAAAAAAATCTTAAAGGATTATTTAATTGATAATTAATTATTTGAAACCTAAACAACATAATACATTGGTAAAAATTCGTTGTCATAGTTTACAATTATGAGATGAATGTGAATGAAAATGTGTATTTTGTACTCTTAATTACTATGGTATATTAAACTTAAAGAGAAAAAAGTGATACATTCTGTAAGACAGATGAATGCAACAGTTTCTAGCAGTTTAGATCAACCATATGTTTACTGACAAGTTTTGTTGATTTTTTTGGGGGGCAAGATTGGTGATATGTGTACAAATATTGAGCAATATTCATTTTTGCCAAAGGTTTAATTCAATATAAGACTAGATGTTGAATATTTGGTTTTGTTTTTATTTTAGGCAAAATCATGTTTTGTTTTTCAGGAAGATTTTTATTTAAGAAATTCTAAAATACATTTGAAAAGTAGTACTTTGTCAGGAAAAAGGTTTGGGGGGATTTTATATTGAGCATGTCATAAAAAAAAAGTGCTTTTTTTTCACCTCATTTTCTAATACAAAGGTCATGTTTCCTATAATGGTTACAGATATGCCAATAAAAACATGTTTAATGGAAATTAATGAAAAGAAAAAAGAAAAAAGTATTGTAGTACCCAGTAAAGTCTTAAAAAATATTTATTAGTGAAGAAATACAATACAAAATATTTTAAAGTTTGGATCCTACAATGCTTTGCTGAGAAAGATGGAAATTAGCAGAGAATGCAGAATTTGACAATAACTGATTTATTTCTAATACAAGATGGATATATGATCTTAGTATTGCATTAGTCATTTAGGCCCAGATCCTTAAAGACATAAGACTTCATCTTAAATTGTTTTGAGTAACTGTCATTTAGCCCTTTATTTATTATATAATTATGTATGAATTAAATAATTTGAAGTCTAAAGAAGATATTGACAATTTCTTAGCTAAGCAAAAGCACACTGATTTCTTTGGGCATTTTGCCTGATTGAGGACTGCAAAAACCGGCCTTAGGGAAGATCTAATAAGAAACCTAATAAGTGACCATGGGATCACACATTAATCCTATCCTAAGGATAAAATCTAATCCTATTTTTGACTGAAGTGCTGAATTTCTCCTGGCCTGTCAACAGCACATGCATAGTTACTTCTTTCTTGCTTTTTTATGTGTGTGTAAAAGAGGCAGCGCAATATCAACTTTAACAAGTTGTTTATTATACTTTGACCTATAAAATGTGTTTATGACATAATAATGACTTCATTAAAAGTATTAAAAATATAATACTTTTATTGAAAATATATATGAAAGGAAATTAAAAAAACTGGCTGTTAACTTCAGTAGCTGTTTTCCATATCTGTCTGCAGCTTTCTGGAACAGTTATGTCACATTATTTTTACTTATGTCAAATTCGTATTAGAGAAGATATGAGTTTTCTAGCCAGAAACATAGGTAAGAAAACATGGCATTTGTTCATCCAGCATAGACTTTGTAATTTGGATATTTTGAGGTTCTTATTGTCATAAAAAGCTGTAAAATACTGTGTTTCTAGTAGAGGGAGATATTTAGATCTACTGATGTATTAAGTTATAACAGGGTGTCTTCCTTTAACACATTCAAAACTACTTCAAAGCCACATCTCTATAACTATCTGTATTTGCACACAACATGCTGTCATCTCTCTGACAACCCCTTTTATGAACTACCTCCTTAACCTGTTCTGGGATGGCCAAGGGAATTCAATTACCCTGAAAATATTTTATCTGGGTACAGCATGAAAAATAATGTTGTTTAAAAATTGGAATTACATCAGTTTTTCACTTTTTTAATAGGTAAAGATAGTATTTCAATAAAATATACAGAGTATTTTCATCTTGGACATGTCAAAAATGCAAAGCTGCATCTTCTGTGATTTTGCCAGAGAATTTAATAAACAGTTATTCAGTAAGACTGGAAGGATTCAATAAACTAATGTTGAATTTATCTAGCCCTGTAATTTTGAACTTGATTTTGAATATACAGCATGCATACACCATCTGATTCAAACACTTCTGTTGCTACGTATTCTGCTAGATAAATTATTGTGATGACTAGTTACCACTGGAGATATTTATTTTTCAGTCCAAACTTAAAGCATCTAACTAGAGTCAAACAAAACTGTCCAACAGCTGTTGTCCAACTTTTTATGGTATCTTGAAAGTTTTCCTGTTTCATTTGTTAAATTGTAATAATTTTTAAAATGCTAAATGACTTAATTATTTCCTCATTCACCAATATAAATGACTGAGAAAAAAATGCTGAGTGAAAAAGAATTCATGCCTTTTCATAGTATTACAAATACTTAGTTCCCACCTTTTTTTTGCATCAATTAATGCCACTTAGTGTTTTTGTAGTTGCCAAATTTTGTATGAAAGGTCCTATAATAAAAATAAACAAAAATATCAGAATACATGGTTTAAGGCTTGCTTCCAACTGGCATCTCAGGTATACAAACATCAAATCCTGTCCTTGACATGTCACAGCAATCATCTTAATATGTAAACTGAAAAATTATGGAAATATATGCCAAATGCTGATTGTAATATCAAGCTTTCCTCAGGTAGCAATTAAAAAATAATCAGCAAAAAAGTACAATAAATCTAGAAAATTTCTTGTATTTCTGTATTGTATTTTCCTGAAATTATTTTATATTACTACACAAAAAAATGCAAATCTGAACTCCAGAATATGTGTATACAACATATGAAAATGAAAGTTATATCAGTCATTAGAACTACTGGAACTTATGTTCAAATCTTCTGAAAAAAATACAAAAATGTGTCTGAATGAAGTCTCAAACAGAAATCTTAACCAAAAGCTGGGCTATTAACATTAATATTTGGACCATGTATGCCTTTAAAACTTTATTTTCTTTTAAAATTTGCAATCTGTATATAATAATATTCACTTCCTGTCTTAAACCACTGAGGAGTATTGCTGTGTAAATTGAACAGTTACACATTTCAGTGGCAGAAGTGATGTTTGAATGCAGCTTTTATTAGCTTCTTAAGTGCCCAGTGCTGTTCCCATTGGCAGTGCTCCCATTGACTTCAGTCAGGGCAGGAACAGGCCCTAATTTTGTAAGGCACTTTAGGATCCTTTGGGAAGAAAGGTGTTAGAAGAATACAAGCCATAATTATCAATTAGTTGTCAACAAAGCACTCTCACAATTATCTCCCATGGTCACAGAACATCATATCTTAATTTCAAATTTCAGTTTGCTGTAGCAATTTTAATGCTGCTGCTAAGTAATTATTTGTCCAGGCACTGAGACATTTTGTGTCATCGTAATTTCCAACTTTGACATGAAGAATTTTGATTCCTGTGTAATGAAAAAAAAAATTAAGCCAACCAAAATAATTTTTCTAACAGTATATAAAATAAGATAGACCAAAATACCTGCCTCTCTTCTGACTGTGTTGCCCTAACTGTAGCTAAAACCTCGTTTACATGTAAGAATGTCATATCAAGAGTTAAAAGGTTGTAAATACCTAAAAAGGATGCTTACAAGTTTAAGATTTTGTAGTAGTCTAAGTATTCAATACTCTATGTTCTGTATGCTTTTACTTTTGTATTTCTACCTTTGGACAATGAAAATAAAATAATTGTTTTCACTTCTGGTAACAACAATCTTTGCTTTCAGAGTCTCTGCCCTGCAAATAGCTAATTTATTCTCAGTATTAAGAAATAACTTTGACAACAATTATCTTTTAGATATTTAAAGTGCAGAGATAAATATAAATTTGATGATATTTCCATAACATGAATTCACTAAAAAGGGCGCCTATTTCATCACTGTGGTCACTTAGGCAGTTGTAACACAGAGAGGTAGAAGGCCTCTTAGCCATTGTTCACTCACTCCTAAAAACCCAGTGAGTCCCAAAAATAAACATGACCTGGTTTTTCAGAGTTCAATGACAACAACAATAATAATAACAACAATTCTTGTTGAAGCCTTTGGAAGACAGCTATTTAACATCTTTATATTTCATTCAAATCCTGTAATCCCTGTTTGAATAAAAAAAACCAACTTTTTTAGAACACAACACAAAATGAAGAAATTCAGAACCTATAACTACTTATCTTCTATATATGGCTTTACAGTTTAAATCTCTGAATAAATAAAAATATTCATTAATATGAGTATTACCTTTCTGCTATTAGGCTTAAACATTATTATGAATTACCTTTTCAAGTCAGTAACATTCAATTGAAAACAAAGAACAGGAAAACAAGAAGTAAGCATTTCAGAAATTGAACTAGCATTAGATTTCAAGGTCCTCAGGCCTTTCTGAGAATATAAAAATGCTCTCTGATACACACCTAATTGCATATTGTCTACATAAGTAAAACAGAAATTTCCCTTTTTAGACAAAGAAGACTTTGGTAACAGTAATCACTATCTTAATATGTTCAGAAACACTTAGTTCTCCATCAAGCAAACCAGAACTAAGATTAAGGACTGACTTAAGCCTGCATATGTGTCAGGCATGTATTTGAATCCCTTGGAAGTAGTCAGAGAATAAAAAGCTACCTTTGAACTTCTTCAATTCTGTGTTAAATTATCTTTCCGTTATGGTTGTGAAGTGACATCAAGCTTTAATGATTAAATGAACATTTGTGAGGCCTTACATCAACACAGAGAGCAGGAGATAAGGGTAACTAAGACAAACATAAAAGAAAAATAATTTCACTATGTAACTGTAAGTTGAAATTACACAGTACTGATCAGGCAAAAGCTGGGAATCTTTGAGATTTCACCATAGATGATTACATAGAGCAATAAATAATTCTCAAGCAGCAAATGAGGTAAAATTAATACATATTTTAACATTTTAAAAAATTAAACCTGATTTATGAAGAGAAAATGATGAGAGGATGCTTTCAATCTCCATAATTAAACCTCTGATCCTATCAAATCTAACAAAAACTTTAGTAATCAATAATTCTTAAGAAATATTTAATTGCAGATAACATTCAGTATATAAAATATACTGAGAATTATAGAACACATTCATTGTATAAAATTATGTGTGGATGAAAAATTCTTATGCATTATAAATACATTCAATTATATTTCTAAAAATTGGTGAATTTAGAATCATTATTTTAACTACTTTTCATATTTATAGAAACAACTTTTCTCAAAAAAGTAGCAACTTCTTATTCTTTAGGAAAAAAAATATTAAGGAATAATTGATGTACAAGTTAGTACTATAAGCATTAGTAGTCATCTACCATTTAAAACTTATTAAGAAATATATTGCACAATAAACCTAATAGATTATAGTGTTCAACATGATTTTTTGGTACATTGCCACTTACTTGGTAGCTATTACCTGACATGCCAAAAAGGTAAAAAGAAACATTTCAGACCCAATCAGAAATTGTCGATAAGGAGTTCATTTTACCACTTAAATTACTCTGTTGAAAAGCTTCATTATATAAGCATTGCCTACTTATAAGACAGTTCCTCTTTTTGAGACAAGGTGGATTTAAAAAAATCAACTACAACAAAAAAGCTTCAGTCTGCATTATCTGGTGTCCCAGACATACATACATGCAAATATACATTTATGCATGTATGTATTAATGTTACAGATTTACAGTAATGATCCTATACATAAAATTAAATAATAATCTATACCTAAAACATAATTTCCTTTGACATTGATGAGGATTTTGCTTAAGGTGTTACTCCAGCTATCAGAGCTACAAAAGCAAACACTTATGCCTCTTCACTGCCTCACAATGTAAGAATGGAGAGGGAAGGAGAGGAGAAATGTAGAGCATGTGATTCTGCTTAGAAAATCAATAGCTATCTAAAATAGTACAATATTTTTCTTTAACAGAAAATACACACTCTTAAGCTTAGGTCCCTCCACAGACAATTGTGCTCCATACTTAAAATAAAATAAAATGCAGGCATCAAAACAAAGGCAAGCAGTTTGATTCAGTAATGTGTAGGAAAAAAGAACAGAACAAGTAAACAGAAAATTAAAATAGAAAATGTGTAATTAACTCAGTTTTAAAGTTAGAATGTTTTTAAACATTAATGTTATAACCTTCATGTATCCAGAAGTATATAGTATTTTTAAACCATTTCCACGACCAGCATTGACTACATCACATGCTCTCTTTGGATGGAAATAAACTAAAAATTTTCACCCTTAAAAGACTAAGCATAATTTAATCACTGAAGAAAGAAAACAACCTTTAGAAACAGCCAAAGTTATAACTGGTAGAGATGTAATAACTGATTGAGATTTGAAACACCTTTGCAGCAGGTATTTTCCCTATGCATGGTTAGCTAATAAACAGTCTCTAACAGGAAGAGACAAAAATATAAAACAGACTTGAAAGACATTCCATACTTCCAAAAAATAAAATCAATGGGAGAATTTTCATTCACTTCAAAAACATCAACTATACTGATTAGCCAATTTTTCCTTTGATGCACTTTTCATCATCACTAAAGGAAGTTATTTATACTTGAGAAGATTGATTCAGCAGAATATTCATTCTTTGAAAGTATATGGTTCAAGTTCTTTGATCTTAATGTATGCATTTCTTATAAATCTGAAAACATAAAAATGTTCATATTCTTAAATTTTGATCTTAATGTGAAACATACTGTAACTTATACATTTGGGTTTGCTATAAATTATCAGATAAAATCTAACTGAATGTGCATTGCTGTTTGTAACTACACATAAACTCATGGAGCCACGTCATCATATCACTTATAAATAGTTCTATGAATGACTTCAAAACACGATGTGAAAACTATTTAAAATTGGATGACAAATTTTAGATAAATCTAATGACATCATTGATTCAACTTAATAAACTGCCAACCTGAAAATTAATTTAAAATGTTTAATTTTATAAATTTTAAAATAAAATTTACAATCATAAAACTGTATTGTAGCTGAAGAGTATCAATACTGTGAACATCCCTGCTTTAATTTTAGCAGAAAGCAACTGCTATTGGGACTACCAGCCTTACTGTAGCTGTGACTAAAAAAACTGAACAGTTCACCTAGATTCAGCATTTAGAAAGAGAATAAACCTTTGTCATGTAATAATTACTGCATAATTAAATACAGTTATGAATTTATTATTTAAAAACTAAATTCACATGTCTAATAGTGAGAGCTTTGCAAGAATTGTTTTCATTTTCATAAACACATTTGGTATATGTTTATTTATCCATTTGACTGAACAAACTAATTGCTATTGTAATGAAGTTACAGCAAAGTTAAATTCAGGCCACTCCTGTTATGTGATACTACTTCAAATGTAAAAGGTAGAGTTCTAAGGTGCAGGAATATTAATGCTCGATCTATATTCAGCCAGTTGCAAACTGGATTTGGGCCTGAACTTTTCTTCCTAGCAACCACAAACCAACATTTGTATTACTATATTAGACAAGCTGAAGTCTTGTAGGACTGGAGTGACTTTTTGGTGACTGTGGACGTAGCATTTATATGCTTCATATGCTATATGAAACACTTTTCCTTCATTCCAGGCCTAAAACCTTTCAAAACACGTATGGAAATATTCTTACATCATAGGAAAGACAATGTTAATTAAAGAAATGTAGATAAATATAAGTGTACGCATACATATATACGTATATATATGCATACTTATATATGTATACACACACTTCCATATATATACACACATATATATATATTTCTTTTTTAAAATACAGGTGGTAAAGAAATACAGATGTTTAAAATAATAATCTACTTTGTAATTAAACTGTTTTCAGAAATTGAAAAACTGTAATAGATTTTCATCTTTCAAGTTTTATTTTAAGAATCTAACTTAGTCAGTACTTCTATTTAAAAGCATTTTTGAGTAAAGTTGACTTGATGTGTCTGACAATAGCAATCTCACACTTTGTCCTCTTTCCCAAATAGGAATATAACTTTTTGCCACATTATTGGCACAAAATTACCAGAAGGTGTTGATAATCTAATGTTCACAAAATCAGATATACTATTGAAATTGTAAGAATAAAATGTTTTATTACATGAAATATTGAACTAAACAATTGTTATTTAAACTTTTTATCTTACCCCACTCTAGACATATTTTTGGAGGGTCACCCAGAACCATGTCATGATATACAACAGTAACTGTGTCCAAACAGAAAAAAATAAAATAAAATTTATGTTTGACATGGTCTATAGTTTTCTGCAATATTTTAAAATACTATAAATATAAGGCTGAAAAATTGCAGTAAAAGTGGTTGAATCTTGTATGGCAAAAACATCACAAAGGGAACAATTTTTATGAACAGTTATTTCATCTAATTCAAGGTTTTAGGACCAAGCACATAGAATTAAATAAAGGTATGTTCTCAGTTCCTATGGTCCATCATTCTCAAGAACCACATCTGTATATGTGGATGTAAACTGAACTTCCCATATAATCAGGACAATATGGTTCCAAGATAAATTTTACAGTGCTATACTACATTAATGTTCAGTTAATTTGTCAGCAGATTGGAAATGATGTAATTAATTTTGGAGGTACACAGCAGAACTACAAATGTTTATCATTACTGTATTCAAATTTTTCACTTTACAAAACAGAAATGCTAAGAGAATGGCTTATTTCAATGACAAAAAGCCAAACTCATAAAAGGAAGGTAAATGTTTTGTAACTTCCTTAAGTCAATGGAATCCAGTTTTGTACTTGCACAACTAGAAGCAAAATGTGGCCCATTAGCTGTGACTTAAATAGTTAATTTGAGAACCATTTAATTACAAACTTCATTACACTTTATTTCTTTGTATATTCAATTAACTAAATGCCTCTGGTTTCCAGGACCTAAATGTGCCTCTTTTTGTTTCCTAACTCTGTTCTGTTCAGTGTTTTAAGAATAAACAATTACTCTAAAGCATAGCTGGGCTTAGCATTTCTGCAGTGTTATCATATTGCTAGGTACTCTGAAATATAGCTGAATAATGAACAGGAAAAAAAGCAATATAAATTGTAAAGACTTGTGATATTTATACTAGCATAGTATTTATAAATAGATGGATAATCATAAATCTCTAAGACCGTACTGCTGGTCTGCAAGGAGATCTATGTTCTCTCATTTCATCAGAGCAAATTGCAAAGCTTCTTCGAAAAGTTGGGAAATGATGTAAATGGACAAGTAGTACGGCCGCCCTGTTCAGAGTTCTACTATCCTGCCTACTTCTCTCACAGAACCGCCTCACTTGTCTACTCCTCTAGCCTCTTGTCACTCCTTAGCTTGAGGTTCTACATTTTCCAGAGCAAATGGATGCTGCAGAAAGGAGGTAAAAGTTCCCTGCAATCAAATAATCAATAGAAATGTGAAGACCATTTGGAGGCTGACAGCTATGGAATTGTGTCTGCCATTCACTCTCTCTCCTCTTTCCATTTTTCTTCTTTAATGCCAATAGTGCCAATAGCTTTTCAGTTCTGCATAAGGCAACCAAAGACTTTGGCCCCCTCCTCTTGAGGCTGTTTTGGAGATGCTGCATTTCAGTACACCATTCTTTAACCAAATGAAAGGCTATTCAGGTTCCCTGGAGACACTGAGCAATATAAAGAACCTGCCCTCTAAAAATGAAGGACCTCTTGTTTACCCTGTCCTTCAGGATGTTGTGCCTTAATGGACTCTGCCCCCTGAGAGGGAACCATATGCATTAAGCAGACTCTTAAGTTTCTGTAAGAAACACACAACATGCTGGTCAGACATTTTAGCTCCAGCTAAATAAAAGTCTAAACAACCTACAGAACCAGGATGTTACCTTCATATTTTACCAGCAATTAGCTATTTATGCCTTTCCAGATATATTTTTTTAAATTTTGTTTTCCATGGGCCAGAGGCTCATTTTTTATGACATTTTACCATTAATTTTGTTATATTACTTTATGAATTAAATTATTTGTGATACAAGAAAAGGTACTACGACTTCTAATGTATTTTCCTAAAAGGACTACTCCTAAGAATTGGCTATAAGCTTTATAAACTATTAAAACATAGAAAAACATTCAGAAATTAAATACTGCAGTACACAGAATAAACTGAACATGTTTTTACAACCTTAAGTGACCAAGTGACCATTAAAATAATGGGAGGTAAATCTAAAAAAAAACAAAAAAAGTGTGAGAATTTGGGCTCCAGAAGTATAGAAGTGGAAGCTGCATTTATGTCAGACTTTTAATTGATGACAGGACTGACATAGCATCTGGTGTTCCAAGTAGTGTGTAAGAATGTCTAGAAATTACAGGGTATATCTTCTGGGATTAACCAGTTGAAATTAATCTCATTTTATCAAAGGTGGGAGTAAAGTATGTAATATAGAAAAGAGAGGAGAGGAGAGGAGAGGAGAGGAGAGGAGAGGGAAAAAGAAAAAG
>KZ506196.1:208319-228831 GCA_002844005.1 Limosa lapponica baueri
CTCTTCCCTATGCAGCCCAGGATTCCGTTGGCCTTCCTGGCCACAAGAGCACATTGCTTGCTGATTGTCATTTTGCTGTCTACTACAGGCTAGTGATTTTGGATGTATCTGTGATATCGGTATCACAGACACAGAAGTTTTTGTACAAATAAGTCTGTGCCTTGTCATGCACAGGATTCCCTCAGAATGACAATCTCTTGAATTTGAATATGTTGCCATATTTTGAATAGTGCTGCCTTTCTATATTAAACTGTGCATCAGGATGCCACTCAGTGAAAATTACTTTCCGTCTGTGTTGCCATTATTCGTTAGTTTTACGTAGTAAGTTTTTTTGTTTGCTTTTTTTTATGCTTTTACTGTGACTTTTCCTCTCCCTTCTTTTTCAAAGTCAGACCCAAATCACAATATTTTAATCATTCACCATTATCAAACCACTCTAAGCATTGTAACATATATATTAATAGGTGAGATGACTTCCATGATGTTTAAAGAAATAGTCAGAAAACACTGTTGAAAAAGGCTGTGAAAATCAGTAGCCAAAGAGAAACTCAAAAAAGAAATTTGATATTTTATTTTGAAAGATATCTTAGTAAGTATATTTTTGTCCCATTCTTGAAAGAAGAAGAGAAAAGCCATGTTGACAGATGCAGTCATTACTCTACCCTGTGGAGTCTTTATACCAAATAGCACATTATTATTGTATTGTCATCATGTTGCCACAGGTTTCTAAGCAGCCTTGAGGCATTCACTTTCTAAACCATTGGGAGCTCTTTATCTCATTAAATTTGACATGCCCATTTTGGGTAGAAAAATACTCAAATGAAGTCACCTTTCATCATCTCAGGACTTGCAAGTTGTCAAAAGACTAGGCTTCCAAGGGGGATATGAAAGAGTAGATATTTGTCATTGTTTGGATTCTGTATTCTACTTTAGCCACTGCTTATGGAGTAAAAGGTGAAATGCTTAGGAAAAAAATAATAATCTTGAAATATTATTGCTGTTTCTTTGTGAACCCATCCTGGTATCCTATTTTCTAGCACAATAATAAACTGTCACTCAATTACGCTGAAAAGCAGAAAAGTTGATGATGGAAACACTTTTTAGTAATGCCTGATTAGTACAGGGAACTCGTTATAACTTGGAAGCCCTTGAGCAAGATGTTTATGAAGACCCAAGAGTTAAATGTTATATGGATAATGCAAAAATTCAGAATTGAACTGTTAAAATAGAGTTTTGGTTTGGAGATGATCAGTGGTATGGGGAGAGAACTGGAAGGACAGAAGCAAGAAAAATTCATGAGTCAAAATAAAGGAAGTTTAATAAGTGAAGAGAAACAAAACAAAGCAAAACAAGTGATGCAGAGGCAATCATTTACCACCTCCCATTAGCAGACTGATGACCAGCCAGCCTCCAAACAATACCTATCTTAGAAAAACTACCCCTGCTCCCCTCCCTCCTTTCCCCATGTTATCATTAAGCATGGTGTTATATGGTATTGAATACCCCTTTAGTTGATTTGAGTCAACTGTCCTGGCTGTGTCCATTATCAGGCTGCATCAAATATTGTGTGTTATTTTGATTAATTTTTTTTCTTAACCAGTTACAAGACCACTTTTCTTCCCCTTTCTTTTTCTGAAGATAAATATTAGGACTGATTTACACCTTCTCCTTTGTAAAAATACAAGGACTACAATTTACTGTTTAATTTAAAATGCTATTTATAAATGTTTATAAGCTTAATTGTTATCGTACTATGGGACCATGTTATAATCTTGAAAAATGTATATGAGGACATCTACTTATCCACCTATCCATCTAATTTTCAGGTCACCCACTGTGATGTGACTAAACACTAATATCAATAAATGGAATTTTTCCATTGTGAAATTTATGCTGATTTAAGAGGTTAATTTTGTTTTTATCGAAGTTCTTTTCTCTTAAGAAATATTTTATTAGGGATTACTTCTTTGGTTCCAATTTTAGATTTCATATGTCATTTGGAAAGACTTGATTGAGCTACTGATGTTGTTCAAATCATAGAATCATAATCTCAAAGTAGGTTAAGTCAGAAGGGACCCTTGGAGGTAATTTCTTTGGATTCCCCACTCAAAGCAGGGCCAGCTTCTAAGTATTGGGTCTTATCAGCCTTTTTGTAAACACTGCTCTTGACACAATCATCAAGGGAGTAACTGAAAGTTTATTTATATCTATGAAGGAATTTTTGTTGACTTAACTTGACTTTCAATTAGCCCGGAGTCATTGATAAGAAATGGCTTTTGAGTTCCTTTGAAAATCAGCTTGTACTAGTTTTAGTGATTGAGTATTGTACACTGGACACCAGTTGCCCACCAAGCAGTTTTATCACTCCCCTTCCTCAACTGCACAGGGGGAGAGAAAATGCAACAAAAGGCTCATGGGCCGAGATAAGGACAGGGAGAGTTCAGTGAGCAATTACGATCATGGGCAAAATGGACTCAACTTGGAGAAATTAATTTATTGCCAATCAAATCAGAGTAAGGTAATGAGAAATAAAACCAAATCTTAAAATACCTTCCCCCCATCCCTCCCTTTTTCCCAGGCTCAACTTCACTCCCAAATTCTCTGCCTCCTTCCCCTGAGTGATGCAGAGGGATGGGGATTGGGGATTGCAGTCGGTTCATCACATGTTGTCTCTGCCACTCGTTCCTCCTCACTCTCTTCCCCTGCTCCAGGAGGGGGTCACACCCGCAGGAGACAGCCTTCCATGAACTTCTCCAGAGTGGGTCCTTCCCACGGGCTACAGTTCTTCAAAAAATGCTCCAGCATAGGTCCTTTCCACAGGGCCATAGTTCCTGCTATGAGCTTCCTCATCCTCAGGCTTCCCACAGGGCCACAGGCTCCTTTGGGTATATCCACCTGCTCTGGCATAGGGTCCTTCATGGGCTGCATGTAGGTGTCTGCTCCACTGTTAACCTCCATGGGCTGCAGGGGGACAGCCTCACTCAGCATGGTCTTCACCATGGGCTGCAAGGAAATCTCTGTACTGGCACCTGCAGCATCTCCTCCCCCTCCCTCTTCATGGACCTTGGTGTCTGCATAGTAGTTTCTCTCATGTATTCTCACTCCTCTCTTCTGACTGCTGCTGCCTGGCAGGTTTTGTTTCTACTTTTTAAATATGTTATCACAGAGGTGGTACCACCATCATTGATGGGCTCAGCAATGGCCAGTGGTGGTCTGTCTTGGAGCTGTCTGGCACTGGTTCTGTGGAACACAGGGAAAGCTTCTGGCATCTTCTCACAAAAGCCACCCCTGTAGCACCCTTCCTATCAAAACTTTGCCATGCAAACCCAATACAATATGTAAAAAAAGCTATCTATAAAATGCAAAGGTGCTATGGGACAAGTATATTTTTTAGCCTGCAACACACCACTTCTGCAAGACCCAGTTCTGCCTGCTCTGGAAATACCTGTGCAAGAACTCTAATAAAGTCTAATGAAATGAGCTTTATTTGCAGCAGTACCCTTCCTGCACTTTGACAAAAATGTCCTGTATTTTAGGGGTTGTTTAGGCAACAGAAAATTGCCTTTCCTGTTTCATGAAGTTCCTACAATAATTCTCCAAACTTCCCAGCTGAGCTAGGTGTGTGAATTCACTTACTGTTGCTACTACCTAATGTAAACATAGTTCATCTCATGCTAAAATACATCAGATATGGTGATTACACCCTATTTCCCAATGGAGAGAAACCATTCCTCTTTATATTAACCACAAAGGGAACCAAGGTGGACCATATCACAAAGCCTACATATACATTGAAGACACTTAAATTTTAGTGACATAATTCCTGTGCAAAGAATAAATTCCTCATTTTCCTATTTTTTGCTGGAGATTATCAGGATTGCGATTGAGGACCCTGCTACTTCATAACTACCATGTTCTCCATATTGTAGCTCTGGTATTGACCCTCCTTCCTCAGTCTTTTTGCTTTTTTGTTGGCAATAGCTTTAGTTAAACATGCTTTAACCATATGCTTTCACTCCTTATATAATCCAGCTGAAGGATGACATAAAGAACAGATTTGCTGTTCTTCAATGAATTCCCAAAAAAGGAGAAAAATTTATATGTGCTACTTCTTCTTGTTCTATGTAATATTTACAGTGAAGTTCAAAGTGTTGTCATTTGTTTAAAATGTAAAATGTTTTTCTCTGTTTTAACAGTATAAATAAATATTCTCCTTTGTTCGTGAACATGAAAACCTTAAGAAAATCTCTCATATTTATGGTTCTAATCTTTGTTTAAATACTTTATTTATTTATTCTTTCATAAAGCATATCTATGTAGTTTGATGATGTCTTTTTATTTTGTGACAGAAGTTATGTCTTTAAAAGAAGAAAGAAAAAAACAATCTACAAAACTTTTATGGCCCTAGTTCTCCACAAGTCTATCTTTCCGGGTGACTATTTGAAAAAGAACAACTTTCAACCTAATACAATTAAGATGATGTCTTTTGACCTACTGACTTATAAAATTAATTTGATTTGTGAGAGAAAAACATGTTCTCAACCATAACGAATGGAATCCCATTCTTTCAGGGATTAGAGTTTGCAAAATGAACCAGAACACTGAATAACCGGTTCAGACTAAGACAATACAAACTGTCAGTATGGTTAGCAACTTGTATAAAATAACATAATAGAAATTAATAGAAACTAGTTTATAAATAACTAAATAACAAAAGTCAAACAGAACAGTTCTTATTGCATTCTTCAGCTTTAGTAGTACTTTACTTGGTTCTATTGCTTTGAATGCGTTTTGTGTAGGAAGGTGAAATACCTACTCTATTTGTCAGCATTTGGACCTATATTTTAAGTATGAATTAACTTTTATTTTAACTTATATAGAGAATTTTTTTTTTTATGATTTGCCAATATTATTTGCATCAGTGCATCTTATCTTGACATGATATTGCACGGTTTGTTTATTTCAGGAATACAATAAAGTATCTGGGCTGTCCTTTCACTGAATTCTGAAATCTTTGTATAACGTCATTCTGATCTACTTTTTTAAATATTTGGCATGGGGGTAGTGGTTTTATTATTCTTAAGCTGTCTTACTAAGAAACATCCTACAACAGATTTAGCACTTTCAACACCTACTACGTGGAACTCAAGCTAGTGCTGCTGCCAAAGCTTTTCTGCTTTAGAAGGACTGTTTAAATAAAAACTAAACAAGAACCTGACACTCCTAAAAGGCATGTCTGTGTGGAAAATATTGTAGGAGTATTTACTGTCATTTGTATTCATATATAATTTCAATCAGAGAATTGGCATAAGTGATACTAGCAAAAGTACTTTGAACAGAAATTGCTATGTCTGTCATCAAGTAGGTCATCCATACAAATTAGCTCAACCATACAGTTATTCCACTAAAAGTATGTGAATTATCTGGGGCCAAATCTTTATAGAAAGAAGAAAAACCCTAGAGACAGTTGCCAAAAGATCTTAAGCGTTGGAAGGGTGCTGTGGGTTAACCCCATTAGACAGCTAAGGCTGCTCAGTCACTGCCCCACAGTGGGATGGGGAGAAAATTGGAAAGGTAGAAGTGATAATAGTCCAGTGATATTCATTCTTTCTGTAGAAACTGTGAGATGAAAAATTCTGACACACTGATTTTTCAGCTACGTTAATAACATACAATGGACTATTTTTTTTTTTTGTATTTAACAGGAGGGACAGAGCCTGCAGTGTATAGTGTGAGGAAAATTCCTTTCTTGTTAGATATCTTTGACATGGAGAATAAAGTAGTTGAGGATGTAATGTGTTTTAAATGGTAATAACAACAATTATGAATGGGAAAAATATATTGTGTAGGATAAGTGAAACACTGATGGTTTTTGAAAACAAAAACAAAAACAACCAAAACCAAACGGCCATCAACAAAGTTTATACAGCAATTGTGGCCCTAAACTAAATGTTTCCATGAATAAAAAAAAAAAAAAATTGTGATAACATTTTGTAATAAAAAAGAATACATCAATAAATTTGTATAGTGCCAAAGACAGCATGCTTGCATATAAGCTTATTTTGAAGAATAAGTATGAAAAATTAAGAACAGTGCATATGAAAAGACTATTAAAAAGATTGCTGTTGTAAAAGGAGATAATTCCTGAGAATAAGGAAAATCAAATCCCTGAGACAGAAAATGAAATAGTTTAGAATTATAATTAATCTGTATAGATCAGTAGGGTCAAGATTCTTGATCAATGGTAGAACTCAGAAAATTTTAGGATCATAGGAAAAAGTAATCTTTGCTAAGTAAGATAACAACCCCTCATTGTTGCCATAGCAAACACTGGTGATCATCATTATATCCCTCTGTATTATCACCAGCTAGGTAGAGTACTGCTTTCAGGACCTGCATCTAAGGCTTTTCATTGCCTGAGCCTTCTGCCTGGTACACTGAGATAGTGCCATTGCAAGAGATACAGCTGATAAAAGCTAAAACCAAGAGTGAATGATTTCCTATCCCCAGCCATCAAGCTAAACAACTGTTTAGCTAGGAAGTAGTTTAGCTGAGAAAGTCAGATTTGTCTGTAGTTTAGTGCTGTATTGGGACAAGAGACTCTCAGATTCTTGTCTCTACACACGTTGTTTGTGTCTTTCATTTAAGTCACAGGAAAACTACATAAAGAACATTTTATGTATGACCAGAACTCTCCTGTGCCTTTTACAGGGCTAAGGCAAGATGTTAACTAGTCTGATTTTAACCTAAATGCTCAAAGAACTTTTTTTATCCTACTATGAAAACTAATTAAAATAAACAGGTATACCACTGTGAAAAATAAATCAATACAAACTAGAAAAAATTCTGTTAATATTGTTCAGTTTGTATGTAAAGCATTCTAGTGGAAAAATATTTTTTTTTCTGATTCTATGGAGTGAATACTGCTCCTTGGTAAACAGAAGTTTTGATTATGAATTAAATGTATGTTTAATCTGAAGAAAACTATAATTGAAAAATTATTTTATCTTTTCTGTATTAGTTTAAGAATAATTAGGAGATTTCTTTATGGTTCTGTACTTTAGGTAATTATTTATATCAGGAAAAATCAGTGCTAACTGCTCCAGTAAATATACATGACGTTATTTGGCAGCCATGAATCCTGCTTTCATAGTGATAGAGCTCTAAAACTTTGATCCAGCATCACCAGTGCTTCTTGTAGATTGAAGTCTACCCTGGTAGACTGAAGTCTGATAGATCTGAGGCTGTCTTTAAGCCACTGAAACAACTACGTTTTAAACTATCTAACCTCTATACTCACTATACTTTTCATATATACAGTAATGTCTATTACATTCTTTATAAATTTAATATTTTGAAGAAATGTGTTAGCCTGTGATTCTTATTTCCATCTCTTTCCATCCTTGAATTAAGTTCAGGGACTTCACAGTAATGTCTAATTTCTCTGCATTTATTTTCTTTTTCTGAAAGGTAATGCATGCTGTACCTTAAAACAATTTATCTTTAATTTCGATAGTTAAAATGTGAAGCACATAATATCAAGGTTATACATGACTGTACCCTTTTTCTTCTCAATTATCTTCATTAGAAATAATATTTGAAAAATAAGTCTATATGACAATTAAACCATTAATTTTTTGATCATGACTAAGATCTAAATTGTAAAAAGTAATGAATACAATACAGGCAGCTTTTCTTCATACAGACATCCATTTTCTACGCTGTAACTCATTCAAATAGCAAAGGTTTTAAATTATGCATTTAATATTCGGATACATAAAATATATGTTTAGGGGTATGCATGATTCACGTTAATGCGGGACATGCGGGACTCCTCAGTGTGAAGATGTGTGCTGTTTTATATTATGAAAATTTGCAGAATCAGTAGCTTTTTGCTGTTATACAATACAGCAGTTTAAAATAAGTCATAAAAGCTAATTCTTTATTTGTGTAGAGATGCTGAGTAAATTAAATGACACCATCCCAAAGGAAGCAGCAGGATGAGTTTTTTCTCATAAAAATTCCAGGGTGCTATTTTACTTAGACAAGCCTAACCTTCTGCAGTGAAGAGCCTTGTAAAGTCTTGGGGATCAAAATGTGTAAAGATTTTGGATTTCAATTGAAGGCTCCTGGGAAAGAGGCTGCTATTATCTTCCCCATATTTCTTCTTGGATAGTCCATTCTGTAGTAAAATTGTCAAGATGTAGGATAAAACAAACTTATGACAGGAACTTTTTTTTCCCCCCATTTTTCCCAGTTTAGGAAAGTAACCCACAGCATTTATAGGTCCTATTGAAATAAATCAATTAGATGACGCAATAAAGACTACAGCATCTCCTAGATGTTGCAATTCTTGACCACCCATATCTCCTCTTAATTTTCAATGAGCTTTTTAGTATGTAAAGTATTCAAGTCAGATCAATACCATCATCAGTTATATAACCTAGAAAAGGTACACCAAAGGACATGGAAATTTGAATTGGGAGAATAATTCCTAATATTTTATTAATCAAGTCTTTCACAAAAATTAAAGAGCTTAACAAGTAGGCATTTAATCTGAGCAAACAGATCAAATTCACAGGATAGCCTGAAATTGCTCCTGAACAATTCATTGAGGATAATTAAAATTTGCAACACATTGCATAAACTGAGTAGTGCAGCCTATGTTCCTTGATTTCCTAACTCAGCTAACCAATCAACAACAGCAGAACTGTGGTCTAAAAATCCTATTTACTGGGTTTGTATGCAGATTGTACAAACTCTTCCAGTCAGTCTTTATTTACCCAAGATCCACGTTTACAGTCCATTTTTGTGGGCTGTATTGTTAGTGAAGTTCCCTTGCTGGAATATTCAAAGCAAGTGAAACAAAAATGTTGCAAACATAGTTAGAATTTAATAATTTATTTTGTGAATGCACAATTTCACTAGTTCTGTAGTTCTTCTTGCTGGACTTACTTTATTTTATATGGACACATATAAGAAATACAAAACCATTCAACTGTCTTTAGGCAACATAATAGGCCTCTGAAATAAAATAAAATCCTAGCATAACTATGAGTAAGTGTTCTCACAAATCCTTTTGTTTTAATGGAGACTATCAGACATTTTCACATGCCAGATAGGATGCCAACTAATTTCTCTATTTTTTAATTACATCCTACATTTTGGCCTAGTGCCTAATCAGACCTCTTTGTGCTCTCTTTTCAGAATTAGCACATGCCAAACACTGATTGTTTCATAGTCACCTGTGTGTACCTTTAACTTCCTCTCAGATTTTAGAAGAGCCCATATTTCAATGCCATCTGTGAAACCAAGACATATCCACATCTTTAAGCTTTCTGTTTTTGTAGTATTTTGACGTTTAGCTCTAAAATTAAGTATATCTGTTATTAACATTGTGTATACTTAGAAATTCTAGAATGAAGAATTATGTGTGAGATTGATGGGAGAGAAGGAAGAGAAATTTTAGCCTTCACATTAGCCCTCACATCCAGCTTTCCTGCTACAATACTGATGCTACTCATGGTCCCAGAACAGCAACTCAGCTGCTAACTCCTACCTTGATTTTATGAGTGCAAATCAATTACTGAAATATTTGAAAGGCTCTAGAGCATCTGAGACAACTACATGTAATCTGCCCATATAAGACCTGATTTGTAGGAGACCCTTGCCTTTTTGGACAGAAAGGATTATCCCTCAAGCACAGATGCCTGTTGTAAGGCAAATGAAAAACTGTTCATGTAAGAGATGTTTCATGTGTCTGAAAGTCATGGGCAAGAAAGAAATGAAGAGGAAATTCTTCTCAGTAGTAAATAAAAAATCCTGGTTTGTTGGCCTGCTGCTATTTCAATGTTTTCACAGAAAAGGGGAGACAGCCTGACAGGTGAAGTGATATGAAGTAAGGGAGTCTCAGCTGTCCTCCCACTCCCAATTCACGTCAGAGATGCTTTTTCCTTGACTTGAAAGTTTAAGCATAAACAGCCTTGTTTTCATAATGAAACAGAGAATGAAATATGTCTCTGAACAAATTTCTGTTCTGTTTTGTTACACCAGCTAATGAAAGTGCATGAGCATGGTTTTGTCACCATGAAACTATTTTGCAGCTTTAGTAATGTAAAATTAGTAATATAAAATTAGATTTGCAGCATCGAGCAGTGAGGGTGCCTACCAGAATCACAAGACATTGCTTAATGATCTGTACCTTATACCTCTTTTTCCCACTGAAGAATGCTGTAATAGTGGTTTGAGGAAATAAAAGTTCCATGTAAGATCCCTTTAAAAACCCCTTGTTAGCCAGACTATTGGGCTGTCCTCCTGGAAGAGCTCAGAGGCCCCCTTTTTCATTATGCAAATCTCAGAGGATTTTTTACAGAAATTAGTCTGTATGAAGTCTTAGTTTCCACGTTGGCTTTGAACAGGTTTTTCTCAATCTTTTGGCTACCTTGCAGCTGTGCTATCAGCAGCTGCCTAACCACACCTTACCAGAGAACTTTATATTATATTTTCTCTGAATTCCAATGGGACCAATCTATAAAAAATATCCCAAATAAATGTGATATCACCAAAGTGCCTATAGACAGCAATGCAAGAACTAACACAAAGACTGGAGCCCAAGAAAGAGAAGAACATATTGTAACATAAGGAACAAATCAGTAGATATATTATAGGACTCATATTATTAAATATTGGAGCTTGTTACACAAACTAAAATCAACAATGTAAAGCTTCTGCATCAAGAAATTGCTAGAAGAAAAGATTAGAAGAAAGAGAATAAGAAAATATTAGTGCAAATCCTGGAATAATATTATCTATTATGAATCAGGCTGTGGACATTCATTTCGGTACACACTGTAATCATAATTTAGTGACTTAGTGAGTTTGTAAACATAATTTCATGATTGTAAATATAATTTTGTAATATGATTTAGTTTATTGTAAATATAATTTAGTAATTTAAATGTATTGAGTAACTTATCCTGCATAAAATGTGCAATGATACTGGATTATAATGTCGGGAATTAAAAGAAACAGGAAAGAACCTGCTGTTGGTTAATGAATCCCAAATATTCAACTGTGAAAAAGTGGAGAATGGAAAAACAGTACATCTGTTGGACCTGTTGGATCTTTGATCATCAGAATTTGCCAAAAAAAAAGGCATTTTAACACATCTATGCATGAACTTACAGTTGTGTTTAAAATGCTTCTCTCATGGTGGTTTTGTCTGTTTGTTATGATACAATCCAGATCCACAAAATACCCAGCCATATGAAATTTTAGCAAAGTTATAGGAAAAAAAATGGATTTTAAATTATGAGCAATGCAAGCAAACAAATGAACAAGGAAAGAGAATGATTCTAAGGAAGGGCAAAGATCTAAAGTTTGGAAGAGATTGTTTCCTAAAAGGTATATAAGCTCCTGCCATCAGGCTTCCTTTAAGAAAGATTAATTCAATGACATTACTCAATGCAAGGCACAAGGTAGGTAAAATTAAATAAAAATATTATTCTTTCTTCCCTTCACCTACTGAACTTAACAAAGGCAATAATATTTAATTTACAAAGTTCAGTCAAACTCGCTTTTGCTATTGGATGGTATTTATAGTCTCTCTCCATGACTCCCATGCCTGTACAAATGTCACTGATTCCTCAGGGTTGTAGAGTGGTTAAGACCATGCACTATATTTTATTGAAATCCATGCTGCGCAGGAAACAACAGCTTGAATAGCCACAATTTACAATTTCACTTTCATAACAGCTAAGCCTTCAGTAATGTCAGTTTAAGGTGGTGCTATGTCTTGAAACAGAAGTCTCTCAAAAGCGTTTGACCCCCATAGCTTAGTGATTAAAAAAGCAGTGAGAGCCCATCATACTCTTTTCAAACAGAAGTACAGATGGCATCATGGGCCAACTTCTTAACAGGCCTAAGCTGGCATATCTCCACTTTGCATCTGCGCTACTCGCTGTAAACGCTGTCTATATGCTGATGATTTTAAACAGACATTTATTAGTGTCTAAATAGATGTTAACCAGTTTGTCAGCTATGCTTTTTCTAACTTATAACCATAATAAGTTGAAATTTCTGATGTCAATTAGTTTATAAAAGCTTAGACACATACCTTTGAACAAAGTCTGCTATTTGTAAGAAGGCAACCTGAATGTACAGAACTACGAACCAGATATTTAAAGGTAACTATCTAACCTACTCTCTCTTATTGTCACTGAGAGATTGACATCTGCTTATTTTTAAAATACCTCCTCTCTTCTGTGCATTTATCTATAAAATAGTGCATAAAATGCAGTTATGTGGGGATGTTACCTCTGAAAATGAGGGTAGGCTTGAACTCCAGTGACGTGCTTAATTGTGAGAGATATCATGTTCTGTCTTATCAAATTTCTTTTCCCTCTTATTCGTAAGCCTTAAAACCCTAAAAAAAACTATATCAGGAAGCCCAGATGTTCTAATAAATATTTTAGGAAGGTAAAATAACTGTATTTTGCAGTAATTCAGTCACAGAATTGTTAGATTTTTTTTTTTAATTTTCAAAATATAACATCTAAAAATACCATATTCAGACATTTAAATGTTAAAGCCATGCAAGATATGGCAATACATTTCAAGTACACTTGACAGCAGTATAAGCATTTATTTTTATATATTGTGAAGTTTTGAAGTCAATGATAGAATCTCTGTGGCTCTAATGAGAGTTTAATTAAGCTTTATAATCAAGACTTGTTTTTGATGAAGCTTGTAGTGTGAATTGAATAGCATGATATTTTGGAAAGAATATGCCTAATTTTATTTTAACTTAATAATTTTCTTTGCTAGGGGATTATTAACCACAAGTGCATTGGCAGCCAGAAACTTTTGTTCTGTGCTTTTATTTGAATTTCTTGGATTCATTTGGCATCAATTAACACATGCCATGTTAGTAACAGCTTTAAATAAAGGATGTGGCTGTTATGGCTGATATCTATCTACATAGAGCACCTAAGGGGAGGTCAGGTAGGTATGCCTTTACTACTGCAAAGGCATTAAGCTATTCTACATTCTTGGTCAGTTCTACTACCCTGTAAGAATAAGATTGTTTATTTCTTACTTTAGGTTTTAGAAGGAATTCAGAAGTCCATACTTCATCTTCACTCAGTAGAAAAAGGTATGCTTTTCCACTGAAAGGTTTCTAGGATTACTCAGGAAGTCAAGTGACAGAATTTTTCCTTTCTGTTGATTATAAAGGAAACGTGTGTCACTGCTGTATTTTCAGAACATAGAAGAATTAAAGTAAAAGTAAATGAATCCACCATCTGTGGTTATTGCTGTTTGGAATAACATTTCAGTTTCAAAGGAAAAAAAAACCAACTTATTAAACTTATCTTCATCTTAAAAACTTTTAAAAAAGCATTATAAAGAAAAGTATTTGTGGCATATTTACAATACTTTTAGAGAGTCAGAGAAAGCTTGAATGGTAGACTCTTAATCATCTGTAATGTTTCGTTTCTCACTCCCTGCCTCTCTACGAGACTTTTCCAAGCACCTCTTTGAAAGTGAAAGTTTGTTTTAATATGGCTACAAGAATAGTTTGGTTCAAGGGTTGCTCCAAAAGGGTAGTTATTAATATGATTACACCAACTTTAGTTTCCTCTACTCTCTGCAGTTTTCTCCACTCTCCTGGCAGACTGCATCCTCAAACATTCCCACGTGCTCTTATGCTACATCTTAGGGCATACAATGTAGATATTCAGTTTTGTCCTCTAAGAATCACTCTCCTGAGCTGTTACACCACTGCATGCTATTCCAGGCACTTTGAGCTACATAAAAAGAGAGAGAAAGAAATAATTATACTTGTGGTCTGAGGGTCACCAGAAGGGCCCCAGAGGAGATCAAGAGCTAAGAAAGTCACTTGATTGTGGTTCAAAAGGAAATTAAAATAGTTGTTTTCAAATTTTTATTCTCTCTATCGAGGGATGAAATATGTAAACAGCTGACTGTTTTCTTTGGTTTCTCAAAAAAATTTTGTTACTTTTTCGATAATAGAAAGGGGAGCAGAATATGTCATTGTTTTAAACTGTTCAAGCAGTTAATGAAGTAATAAAGGTAAGATTAGAGTAGTACTCACTGGATTACAAAATGTTAGAGATACAAGGACCTTCCCCTTTTAACCTACACATCAGTTAAACTTATTTTAATATTAAACAAAGCCTACAAGCCTTAGCTTGTAGGTTTTAGCTCCAGTGTATATAATATGCAAAAATACGTAGTATATTTGTATAGTATAGTGTGTGTGGGAACACTGTTAATGTACGCTTTTTCTAGATAGACAGAATATAACTGGCAATAGCGAGGTAGAAACCTTAGCACATTTGACAGCAGTTCCCTCCTACATCCTCACATTCACACTTGAAAACAGGGCTGGGAATAACTCTGACAGTATATTGCAATTACATTACCTTGCAATTTCAAGACAGAGTTGGCTGCTAATAGCTACAGTTAGTTCTAGGCTGCATCTGTCTTCTTCTTGATGTTCTGCTCATTCCTGTTGTGTAACAGGAAATGAAAAAAAAAAAGGTGGATGCACTCTGGAGGCAAAGTAATTCTGCTGTGCCAGCTCTAGCAACTAATGCAACCATGCAGAGGACTTGTTAGAACTTTTTTGAACAGAGTGTGTTTAAATGCTTGCCTTGGAGGGAATTTATGAGATGGAGTCATATGTCAGTTTCTGTAGGATCCCTCCGAGTACTTGATGACCTGTGGAAAGGAGTGGAAGAAATTTGGTAAGAGAATATATATCCCAAGACCTTATTTAAATTCTTTTCCTTGCTTAGCCTTCCTATGTGATGTTTTAAGATCTAGCTGTCACACAAAAACACCTTTCTAGACCATTATTCCAAATATAGTTCATCCTATATAATTGTTTCCATGTGCAAACTTGAAGTTACAGAACAGGCTTGCCTGCCCAAATGTATCTTGGCTTCTGTTGAGCAGTCTTTTGATCTAACATGTCCCATTGTTGTGCAGGTGTTCATGAGGTCTGCATGAGCACGCTGCCTAAAGAAAACTTTCCTTTAGGAGAATTCAAGAACCAGTTCAGATGTGATATAATACTGCTCCTTTTCCTTGTTAAAAAAGTAGGGAATGGAAGAAGTGCAGAAGCAGTACTACCCTCAAAACAGAATGAAGTAGAGCTGGGCATTGCCTAAAGGCAAAACTTGTGCTCTGAAGATTTGAGGACACCTATAGCTGTGAGAGATAATATTTACATTGGAAGACTGAATTTCTGCTAGGTTTGAAATGAACCAAAGAGTTTGAGAAAGGACCAGAGGCTACTAGGCATGTACACATGAAAAATTAAAATGAACAGCATTTGAGAGGAAAGAGTAGAGTAATATGAATTACAGAATCATACAGTCACAGAACAGTTGAGATTGGAAGGGACCATCTGGTCCAAGCCGCCAGGCAGGGTCACTTACAGCCAGTTGCCCAGGACTATGTCTATATTGCTTTTGGATATCTTCAAGGAAGGAGATTCCACAACGTGTCTGGGCAACCTGCACCAGTGCTCAGTCACCCTCACAGTGAAAAAGTGTTTCCTGAAATTCAGAGGGAACCTCCTGTTTCAGTTTGTTACCATTGCCTCTGGTCCTGTCACTAGGCATCACTAAAAAGAGCTTGGATCCATCTTTGGGACCGGTACTGTTTAATATCTTCATCATCAACATAGACAGCGGGATCAAGTGCACCCTCAGCAAATATGCAGATGACGCCAAGATGAGTAGTGGGGTTGACACACTGGAGGGATAGGGTGCCATTCAGAGCAACCTGATAAACTCCAGAAGTAGGCCCATGTGAATCTCATGAGGTTCAACAAGGTCAAGTACAGGGTACTGCACCAGGGTCAGGGCAACCCCCAGTATCAATACAGGCTGGGGGATGAAGGGATTGAGAGCAGCCCTAACAAGAAGGACTTGGCAGTACTGGCAGATGAAAAGCTGGGCATGAGCCGACAATGTGTGCTGGCAGCCTAGAAGGCCAAATCGTATCCTGGGCTGCATCAAAATAAGTGTGGCCAGCAGGTTGAGGGAGGTGATTCTGCCCCTCTACTCTGCTCTCATGAGACCCCGCCTGGAAAACTGTGCCCAGCTCTGCAGCCCTCAGCACAGGAAAGAGATGGACCTGTTGGAGCAGGTCCAGAGGAGCGCCACAGATATGATGAGAGGGCTGCAGCACCTCTCCTGCAGCACAGGCTGAGACAGTTGGGATTGTTTAGCCTAGGGAAGAGAAGGCTTTGGGGTGACCATATTGAGGCCTTTCAGAATTTAAATAGAGGCTTATAAGAAAGATGGAGACAGACTTTTTAGCAGAGCCTGTTGTGATAAAACAAGGGGTAATGGTTTTAAACTAAAAGAGGGTAGATTCAGGCTAGATACAAGGAATAAAATTTTTTTACGATGAGGGTGGTGGAACACTGGAACAGGTTGCCTTGAGAGGTGGTAGTTGCCCCATCCTGGAAACATTCAGGGGCAGGTTGGACGGGGCTCCAAGCAACCTGATCTAGTTGAAGATGTCCCTGCTCATTGCAGGGGGGTTGGACTAAATGACCTTTAAAGTTCTCTTCCAACCCAACCTATTCTATGAATCTATGATCTTCTTTTTACTCTCCCTTCAGGTATTTATATACTTTGATGAGATTCCCCTGAGCCTCCTCTTTTCTAAGCTGAATAGTCCAGGTCTCTCTGACATTCTTCACAGGAGAGATTCTCCAATCCCATCATCATCTTTGTGGCCCTTCACTGGACTCTCTCCAGTATATCCATGTCTTTCTTGTGCTGAGGATCCGAGACCTGGACACAGTACTCCAGATGTGGCCTTGCCAATAGGTAGCTGCTTAATAGACTCAAGGTAACTTCACTCAGGAAACACTTTCATGTTTATAACAGAGTTTTAGGGACTGAATAAGCATCAAAAAGAAAAAATAGAAAAAGGGAAAATGAGAAGAAGACTTGGACTGATACAGCTCTGCTAGTGGCATATAAAATCTCTGGAAAAATGCCTTGCAGTATGTGCAGTGTCTCTGGTCTTAAACGTCTGAAAGAGTCATATGTGCTGAGAAAAATATTATGAATTAATAGGTCAAGAGGAGAGAAAAGCACAAAGGAATGGGCTGAGCATGGGAACTTAAAAATGTGAAAGAATCCACAGAGAAACCTACCCAAGCAGTGCCATGATCCTCAGCTGTTAAAGGTTGAGTACCACTTCCCTAAATGAAACTCAAGAATTATCTCCTTTGAATGGCCTCACTTACCAGCTATTTCAGTTAGCACAAAAAGTCTGTAACCTCATCAAAATGTGATACTGTTATTAATGGACAAATACAGTACTCCAGGTGATTAATTTTTCAAATACCTTCTACTCTTCACAAAGGCAAACCAGTAATATGACATTCACAGATGCAGACCAGCTGATTAGCTTATTGGCTTGTTACTTAGAAGTGATATTAAATTATTATTTTAAAAGTATTGCATTTGCTATTAAGTGGTGGGTCTAGTAAAATACCTTGAGTTCTTGAATACTGCACTGATTTGTGGATTCTCTCTGAGAATCCAAGGGAAAGAGAGTAAAAGATGCAAATTATTTCTTTTCTTGCTCTTCTACATTTTAAAACATTAACTCATCACACATATGTAAATATTCATAAAAAAATTGATTTTGTATATAACTATGTTTTCAGTGTGTATAAGTACTGCTAAAGATATTTTGACAAGTGGCAGCTATTCATTTCTAAAATATATTTTTGCATCTTATACTCAGCATTTAAGTCATTTTGCAAAGGACTGTAATGGGGAAACAAGTAAATTACTAAAGCTAAATTCAGAAGTTCTCACTTAGGCAAAGTTTCATGACAATCAGCAGTTTTGCCCAACCCCCCACGCCCAAATTGTAAGAGCATGTGACCTTTTTTCTCTTTTCTTTCCAAACAGTACTTGTGCAACAAATATTCCCATTTAATTCAGAAAACATTTTATCTCTAATTAAAAAAAAAAAAATAAATCTGAATGACAAATCAGACGGGATGTGCTTGAAAGTCTAGAGCAGCTGAGCAACATGATCGAAAGCTGTCATTTCCTACACTTCTACCATTCACATTTCAAGTGATCTGTGAAGTATTGTCAGTATGCTGAGGCAAGTGTTCTAAGCAAATGACATTGATTCAGCTTCAAGGATGACATGAAAACATCCAGATGGCATGCATGCTTTACATTATGAACATCAGATAAATTACGACTTAAAAATTCAGAAAGGTGGTTACAGTAACTATTAAATCAGTAAATGGGAAAAAATAGATTGGTAATGGGTTTTCAAAATAGCAGTATACATATGCCTTGTTTGTCTGAGAGACAGTGACGTGTACCATAGACTATAATTAAGATCTGAAACCTATTTCAGAACCATCTGAAATAATTATTGTCCCTTTCTGAATCTAATATTATTGAAATGAAATAAGAAGGAATTGAGAGACTTTTTGGATCAGCTGTCATACAAATTTCATGAAGAAAGATCTTGTGTAAACCATGACAGTAATGAATGAATTGAAAGTAACTGAAAGAAATTCTCTGAGGAGGATTTTTCTTATGACCTACAATTCATGTTAGTAAAGGGGAGCATTATCTTATGCTACCAACCCATTCAGTAATTACATTCAAAGGACGCTGAAGATCTGTCATTCTGTGCAAAAGTCAAAACTTAGAAGTTCATTCATTTGCAAAACATGACATTTTGTGGAAGGTGGAGGAAACAACCTAAAAAAATTGCTCATAAAGAGACTGATGCTTAAGAATAATCTCCTATGGTAGGAAAAAAAAAAGCCCTTGATGGTAGCAACTTAGGAAATATTAGTCATAAACCACATCTCGAGGTGTGATAACTGTAAAGATGTAAAAAAACCTAATTAAGATATGTTATAATTTATATTGAATATCAATGAACCACTGGAAGAAATATAGTAATATTTTAAAGCTAACTTTTTATTGCATTCTGCAGCTAGTATAGCTGCATGTAGCTAGTATAACCCACACATTTTTGAACTAACATCTTCTTAAAGGAAGATTATTCAGACTTAAATGAAACACTTAAAAATATTTTTCTGCAAATTCATTTTTATGCAGTTGTCATTAAAATGATTAAGAGCTCTTTGTTTCCAAAGACTACTTAGTAATTAAAGATTAGTTTAAATGCAGGAATAATGATTTATTACAGTAGTCAGAGAGAAGAGCTTTTATAGCTAAATTTTCCATCAATCTTGTAAAATGGAACAATTTCCTACTTTTGAAAAACATTGAGACTAAAGACATTACTGGAATGGCTTTTAAGTACATAGATGATGTTCAAATAAATTATTTCCTCAAACATTCAACATATGCTGTAGCAATATTTATCATGCATAGCATTAGGAAGACAGTTTAAGAAATTGTACTCATTTTGGATAAGCAGATTAATAGTAAAAAACATGATGGGATCTTTTGTGTCTATATGGATGGTAATCGAAAAGGATGTTATGTCATAAGAGTTCTTACCCTTCCAGCTTCAATATATGGAAAATACTATGAAAACAAACTCTTGGGAGCAGAAAGATGTAAATATCCCTTGTGACAACAAAACTAGAAAATGCAGTAGTATTTAAAACTTTAACACCCCTCCCCAAATACACATATATTCTAGATTTGGATATCAAGCTTTGGAGCTGCTCAGTTGTTAATCACCAAAGGTGAGCAGTCAATGCTGAAAAAAATCCAACAATAATAATAATCCCATGTTCAAACAACATAGGGTAATATGCTGAAGTGATTATCTTGTTTCCTTCTACAATGCAGGGAGTGAATCAATTGCTGATAGAGTATAGATAGCAGTACAAATCTAGGCTTTATGTTCCTTGGCTTCAGCCTAATTTTAGGCAACTAAACCAGATGCTGAATAACTGCTGTTTGAATATAATCCTCTTCCCCCTAATTTCCATTAAAATATTTTGTTAAATGTGGCCAAAGAACATAAGATTACAAAAGTGTTCATAGCATAAAGGGCAAATATGGCATTCCTTGGAATAACATTAAATGACTCAAGTGAGTTGCTTAAACAAATCTGTAATTTTTACTTTTTCTTGGTAGCATCACCAGAATTTTTCTGCTCCAGGGATTCAAAACTCCATTATATTAAGTGGCCAGATCAAGCTGTTTTATCAGGAGAAAGAGATTTTCTTATCTGTGGCTACAATCCATGGATTTATCTATCATAACACTGTAATTAAGGATTATAAATGCATCAGCATTCTTCAGCTGAAGAATGAAGGAATCTCGTGGGTGGAAGGAAGCCTACTTTTTTACTCAGGGAAAGTAAATCATGGTAGTATTCCATAAAAACAATATCTTCTCTTTAGAAGAATTAATGCACGCTATTTTTCACTGTAGTAGGAAAAAGCTATATCATGCTAACAAAAAAAAAAAAAAAAAAGAAATCCAAATACTCA
>KZ506196.1:229662-241618 GCA_002844005.1 Limosa lapponica baueri
AAACAGATGCAAGGGGAGAACTTTCCGTCTTTTCCTTTGTCTTTTCTTTTCCTTATTTCTGCAAACAGGCTTATTTCATTCAGCTTCAAAAAAAAAATCTTCCCCTTCCCCCTATTTATGGTAATGATATGAAATTTATTTAGATCCTTTTTAACTTGGAGATATTGGAATTAAGGAAGGATTCAACATTTATGAAGTCTGAACATCATTTTGCTGTGACAATTGTCATAGCTATGAACAGTCATGTTTTCATTATGTCCCCCAGAGTCACAAGAGGAAAGTGACAATAACTTCCCTACTTGTATTACAGAAGCTTTGAACAGTGTCCAGCAAGTGCTTTTTACAGTATCTTTAAAAATATTTCTTTGGTGCAAAGGAGGAAGAGATTCTGTGCAATTCAATTTAGTTTCATGGAACACTCCACATTTAACACAAAGAATTCCAGAGCACTTAAGTAAAACATAGTGCAAAGCCTTTCCAGAACTATTTTTTCCTGAGAAAAAGAGAAATTTCTTTAATGTTCTTATTGTCCATATCCCAAAATTCTGGCTTGAGAAGACGGTGAGCAAAACATAGTGGGTTTGATGATAACTTCGATAACGTATTGTTTTCTGGTCAGATTTACTTTGAACTCTTTAATTTTCACCAGTACAAAACTGACAGTGAGATACATGTAGGCCAAAATAATAATGATGCATTCCACTGCAGTCAGCAGTCTGAACAGGGGGATTTGCACTTTTATGCCAGCAGTGGACACCTTTGAGTTTCATTATAACTTCCTATGAGCTTCTGTGTAGAATTAATGCATTAAGAATTCAGCTCTAAAAGCCTAAACAGAGTAGGCTATTTCTTTTCTTGTACCATATTGCCTGTGATAACCAGAAAGTCCTGACCTAGAGCTTCCTCCATGTAATCGGCTGTCAGGTTGTTTGATTTAGGACTACTTGATTCAGGATTTTATTTTTTTTTTTTCCTCCTTGGTCTGCTACAGTTTATATCTGTTAATCTCATAGTCTCATTATAAAACCTGTCTTTTCTCCTGTGCAGCTTTAGAGAGGCTGGATGAAACACATTAACATGATTGCTGTTTTCTGGTGAGCATAGGTTTAGAGAACCACTATGTGGCAAATGAGTATGGGTAATCTCATTTATGTCAGGTGTATAAGGGATTAGAATCCTTTGGATTATATTGTTTTAATTAAAAAGAAATCAGTCATATGTCATGTTAGGTGAAGTCTAACAAATCTTTTAGCAAGTGCTAAACCAGCCAATATATTGTTACAGAAAGGATGAAAAGAAACGTAGTGACGTTGATATTGTATTCTGCATGCATATTGGGATGATCTAAATATTGGTGAATTTGTTCATGCATATTTATTTCTCAAATAATAATAATTTTAAAACTTTAAATAAATAACTTTTTATAGAAGCTAGAGATGCAGTTCATAAGTTTCATTCCTCAAGAGCAATATATAATGAAAAAACCATATGCCTTACATTATTTGAATACTGAAATACAAATAAAAAGCTTCATTAAAATTACAGTTTCCCATCTCAGCTATAATGGATTGCTAGAAGTTTTCATTGCATTTATTTGGATTAAAATGATTATAAAAAATAATAAAGTTCCTGGTGAATCTAATCTGTTATCATGAATATGGAACGGGTGACTGTATACTTAATCTGAAAAAAATGTTAAAGTAGGATAGGAGAGGAGAGGAGAGGAGAGGATAGAGTATTTCAGTTGGAAGGGACCTACAACAATCATCTAGTCCAATTGCCTAACCAAGTCAGGGATGACCAAAAGTTAAAGTAATGCATATTATTAAAGGCATTGTCCAAATGCCTCTTAAACACTGATGGGCTTGGGGCATCAGCCACCTCCCTAGGAAGCCTGTTTCAGTGTTTGACCACCCTCTTGGTAAAGAAATGGTTCCTAATGTCCAGTCTAAACCTCTCCTGGATCACCTTTGAACCATTCCCATGCATCCTATCAATAGATCCCAGGGTGAAGAGCTCAGCACCTCCCTCTCCACTTCCCCTCCTCAGGAAGCCATGGAAGCAATGAGGTTGCCCCTCAGCCTCCTTTTCTCCAAACTAGAGAAACCTAAAGTCCTTAGCTGCTCCTCATAGGGCATTCCTTCCAGCCCTTTCACCAGCTTTGTTTCCCTCTTCTGGATGTCTTCAAGTCCTTAAATACATCCAGAGGAGTACTATTTAAGTAGTTTATTATTTAAGTACTATTTAAGTGGTTTGATGGATATGTTTAAAATCATTACTTAAGAAAATCTTTTTTGCCACTAGCATCTAAGCACATTTTAGCAGGTCAGATAAACCAAAACAGATGTTTGTGGCATGCAAAAACTTTGTTCTGGACTATATCCTTATTGGATCTTTTTTGGCCTTAGTTCAATCAGAACAACAAATTATTTCACTTAAAAAAGTGTTAATGCAATAATTTCTTCCTGATCCAGTGAAGAATTGAATGCTTTTTTTTTTGCTTTTTTTTTTCCCCCCCTAAATTCAGTTCTGATACAAAGTGGCTTGTAGGCTTGTAAGTTTTAAAACACATGCTAATTGTTTTCCATGGAGCTTGCTTTCCCCTCTATAGACAATATAATTATAAGCTATTTCAAAAATGGAGATGAGAAAACTACGGATTTCCCTAGGGCCTTCATTTCTTATTTGATTTTTCTATTATATCTTAGCTTTTTAAAAAATAAACAAGATCAAGTGTTTGATATGTGCTAGACTCTCTTCCTTTTGAAAGCAAGGCTACTAATTTATGTACCTAAACAAGAGCAAAAAAATTATTATTATTCTACCTCTTTACTCAGATATCGAGATAAGAATTGATATAGCTATAGAACTCATAAGAGACGCAGAAATCTGTCAGTCCATTTATATAACCTTGTCAAATTTTAAATTAAAAAACCCCAATTATTTGGGACCCTTTATATAGAGCCTAACAAGAATAACACTGCATACTCCGTCAATAATGCTGCAATTAGCAATACAAATGGTTTCCTAAATTCTGTCCATGTCACTGCTGTGCTTGTCTTCATTTATAATTGGTTTTAAGGTTCGTATAGGAAATATTTTTCTTTGATGTTTTCACAAGTGGGAAAAAAATATGCTCCTTTTTGTGCATATCTCAGCAGAAGGTAAACAATTTTAATAGCCTATGGGATTGCTAATTAGAGCTAATTGTGGCTTGATTGACCTTTCTTGACAGTAAGTACCTTACAAAACTTGCTTTCTTCACAAAGTGAGGATTTGCTTGCATGAGTAACTTTTATGCACTGAACCTCAGAGGCAGAGAGTTGTTTGGCTGTGATCCTCTGAATTTGTTTATTTATATTTCATAACTTCTTATCCATTTATAAAACAATGGCAAAAACTCAGGCTTATCACTTGTGTATTGAAACATGTACTTTCTTATTCTGTTGCTGTCTACAAAATCAGAAACTAGCACAGACGAAGTCTCTAGTGAATCAAGATCTGAATATCATGGATAAATTGTTCTCTGTACAAATACAGAAAAAAAGTCAAAAGGGTATTATGAAATCTCTAAATCTTAAGGGTAATTTAGATGTTCAGTGCAAATGATGAAGATGAAATTATGGACTTCTCCAGATCAATACAAAACCTTTCTCTCATTTCACCAGACACAGGGGTTTCCCCCAATTTTTTGTTGTGTTACTGTAAAAAAACACCAACTGTTGAGTGCTGAATGTTTTCCCTAAGACATGCAGATTGCCATATAGCATTCTGAACTTTTTGAACATTTGTATTACTTTCTTTCGGCATATCGGCTGTTGTAACTGAACATAGCCCACCAAGCAGTACCACCCAGATAAGTGAGACCTGATTATATCTGCCCAGCTTGAACTGACTAGTCTGACTCGGTATGATCTTGATAACAAAGACAACATTTTTTTTTCATAACACACTTGGACAGCAACCTAGAAAGTAACAGCAACCAGAGGCATAACCACTAATTGGCCCCTGGGATGGAGAAAGTCAAAGAAAGTGGCCTGGGGTTAATCGAATAGCAAAGCCATTGATGGTTTATGTTGATTGGAAGCTACAAATAGTTAAAACAACAGCCCTCATAGGGGAGAGGGTGACACAATGCACAGAATTCAGTGCCAAAGTTGTGCAGAAGTTGAAACCCAAGGAGATGGATTTCTGCCATGTAGGGGGTGAACTTGGCCAAGGGTCAGTTAAACTGGTTTCAGCTGGACAGATGGGACTGGAGATGTGATTTGTAGGGTGGATATAACAGATGAATGGCAATCACTGTCCTGCAAACCCGACGGTGATTGCTATATAACTGCTATACCCATCCTACCAAGAAAATAAACTAGATTGTGTGTCCTTGAATGGTGTGGTCTAGCAGCTCTTGCAGCTACCTTACCCAGTCTTCTCATGACAAACTCTCATAAACTGTGTTAAAACCTGACCTGAGTCATTCAACAATAGACTGTTCAAGTAGGAATTGTACAGATTTTGAGCAATGACTGAAAATGTGTTACTAACTTGTAAGTCTATTGCCTCTCCCCAACAAAAGAACATATTGGACATAGTATTACTGGAAAGCATTTGGAAATTATATGGTTTAGAAAAACATTAAAGAAAATCTGAGACTTTGAAAGAAATTAATAGAAATCCTAAGAATTTGAAGAATGAAAGTACATGAGCTGTGAAGTGTCCTAAAACAGGTTTAACTCTTGATCTTGAGGTCTTCAAAGTCAGTGGAGAATCACACTTCCAGACAACTAAATAAATAAGTAAATAAGTAAGTAGTGAACAAAGTATGTTTGTATTTGGAAATTAGATGAGTATACAAACACATGTGACAAAATTAGGAGAAATAATATGTTCCTCTTAATTTTCCACTAGTTGTAAGTAGGGGTTTTGTGATAAGGGGAAAAATTGTGTACTTTCTAAGAATTTTTAAGTTGAAATCCCTGTAGTTTTAACAATTTTCATCAAAATGAAAATTTGAAATAAATTCTACTCAAATTTTATATGCTTCGGTTTTATTCTGTTTTTACTAAAGTGATTTTTCAAGACAGAAAACAAAATTATATAAAAAATTACAGGCAGATGTGGAAAATTTAGAATCCTGTTTCTTTAACAGACAATTATTGCTTGATGCTATTGTGTATGACATTTAGGAAAACTTGATTTTTTTCATCCTTTATCTGACAAAAGACATGGTATTTAAAAATATTTATATGCACATTTACTGAGAAAATGTGTATGGCTTTAAAAAAATGTAGGTGCAGTTTGTAGAATTTGGTGTTGACAAAGAATAAACTAGCTCCTTCAAAAACTGAGATTACTAAAATGGCTTATTTGAGAAAAAGTGTAGTGGGTTTGCCCACTGTATGCTAATATCATCACGGATCATGGAATGTCAGAGTTGGAAGGGACCTCTAGAGATCATCTAGTCCAACTCCCCTGCTAAAGCAGGATTGCCTAGAGCACATTACCCAGGACTGCATCAAGGCGGGTCAAAGAAATTATATACTTGCAGAGCCTTTGACTCCTTTTGGTCAGTAAAAAGCATTCAGAATTTAGAAAATAATGTCTCTCCTGCAGGAAAGAAATTCTCAATTTGACTTCATGTTTGTGTGAGGTCAGTTATATCCTGAGCCTCCCAGAAAACGCTCACAAGCTTACATAGCTTCCTATGCCATAATTCCCTATCACTTGCCATGTCCCAATGTGTGGGTCTGTTCTAGAAATGCATAACAGTTCAGAGTTCATGGCTCAGTGTTTGCATCTAGGAATGAATAAGTCTGTTCATTATATCCGTTGCTCTATAGCTTAAGGCAAGAAAGATGTACATTGTTGAAATCGTCATGTTTGGTGTGACTACAGACAAGGAGCTAGAATGTGTATCCCCTAAAAGTCCCCCAAGAAAGGATAACCTGGGACAAACTCAACTTAAAAAAAAAGCACCTGGAACTCAAAAGAAAGAAAAAAAAAAAAACCAAACACCAAAAAACCCCCCAAGCTTCAAAAGTTGCACAGTTATACCTACATCACACTTGAAAATATCTATCTTTATAATTTTTATAGCTTGTTATGCAGAGGGATTAAGAAGCAAAAATATTTTCAGTTGATAATGACGATTACTGTATACTATGTTACAGATTTTAAGAAAAAGAGAGAGTGCACAGAATAGATATAAACTAGTAAAATAATACATATTTAATCTGCTTTTTTGGACTCTGTCATTACATAGTACTGGCACGTTATTTTCTGTGTAATTCAGAAAGAACTCTCAGTTTGTAGGGTCTAAAAAGTGAACTGTTACCGGTGAGCAGGATCCAGCTAGGTCAAGATTCACAGAGAATGGGTAAAACTGTGAATTGGGCCAAATATTTGACACCAAGTACTTCTTTCCATGCAGCTAGCATCAATGATATCACAATAGTAAATGCTTTTATTTATTTCAACAACTTCTCTGTCCTTGTGCATCTTTAATATCAGAGAGATAAAGGATAAATATGATCTGTTAAATAAAGATGAAATACAATGAAGGAGGGAATATAAACTACCGGATGAATTCATTGACTTGCGAATGCATAAATAAATTTAATTATATATTTATAAAGAAAATTCACAGTGAAAAATCAAGAATGAACAATTTTTCATGTGATCATTGGGTAGTTAAATTGTCTGTATGTATCATTTCAATAACAGCAATACATGAATCTGCTTGGACTTTATTTCTGTGGAAGATGAATGTAAACGGGGGATTCTCCAAAGAGCTCAGACAATAGGAGCACTGGCAGCCCAAGCAGGGATTACAGATGGCCAAAAGACGGATCAGCATTTTTTCAAGTTGCCTACATTAAAACCAAGAAAAAGAAATATTCCTGTCCTGTACATAGTGAAGTACCAAAATCCAAATACCTTTCCTGTCTGGACTTAGGGCAAGAATACAAAGAGTAGTCAGAGAAAAGTGCTATCTGTCAGGAAAAAGTGGACAAGCAAAAGTTTCCCTGGACAATTAAATTATTTCTTTATTTTATTTGACTGAACTTCTTCATGCCTTGTGCAGGTTATCTGTGGGTTTTAAATCTTAGCTATGTTTATGGACTGATTTAACTTAATCTTTACATCACCTGCTTTGTTTATCTCCTCCCATTCTTTGGTCTTTTCAAACACCTTCATTCATTTTATCTCTTCCTAAGTAAAAACCATGTATAGTAATAAATTTTGTGTTCATTTTTCCAGAGACTACTGGAACATAAACCTGTGGTGACCATGGGATTGGGGCTTTTCATCTGGGCTTTTTCAGGAAATGTGCATCTTTATGTAACCTAACGTAGGGGCTGAATTGCAGAAAGAAGAGCTTTGAAGTAGTTTTGATAAAAATTATAAAAAAAATTACATTATCTCAATATAGGCTCATGCAGAAATCTCTGAAACTGAAACAGAGTGAATTCTGTAAGGCTTGTAGAAACAAACTGACTGTGAGGTGTGGTATTCTTGTCCATTAGGTACAATTTTATGTCAATCCACTCTTACCTGACGAGTGAGTCAAATGTAGAACGTTTCCAGATTTTAGGCAATTGTCAGTTTGAAAAATAGCCAAAAAAGAGCTTATTCACACTGTTCGATATCTGATGGTGCTTCACAGTTCTGTTCTTTTGTCTGATGACTGAAAAAGCTAACTTTTATATGTCATTATTAGTAAATTTTACAAATATGGTATCCCTTCTGAAATGTCATGTATAAGAAGTATTCTTTTCCTGTTCTAGGAGGAGAGAACATCCTTGAAGGTTTTTGCCATAGTCCTTCTGCTATAGTATTTTCACGAGAAAAATTATAAAAAAATTATGAGCCTGTATCAGTTCTAGCAAATGACTACTGTGTAGCAGAGAAACTACAAACTGTGTTGTTTTGATGCCTTGAGGGGAGAGCAAATGTAAAACTAAAGAACACAGCTGGACAAGTCTGAAGCCTTAAGAAATTTTGAGTTGCTACATGATCCTAGTAGTCTTAGAGGCATCACTAACTATACTGCATCTCCATGCCAAAATTAAAAAGCTGGGCTCATATTTCCAAATTCCTTCAGAATGATCACAATGCCAATGATAAGCTTAAAAAACTTATTATCACTGCATGTATTAGTGAGTGACTAATTAAAAAGGCCAAATAATGCAGATGTCTTAAGAAAGACCACTTGTGAGCTGCTATGCATGCAGTACATCCTAAATCGTAAAACAATGTGGGTCCAAAGTCATCCTTGGAGATCATCTAGTCTAAATCCTCAGCCAAAGCAAAGCCAATTTAAAGCAGTTTGCTCTGAGCTATATCCAGCTGAGTTCTGAATAGTTAAGTCCACAAACTCTCTGAACTCTCTGAACAACCTATTACAGTGTTAGACCCCTCTCATGGTGAAAGAACACCTCCCCATATCTAATGAAATTTTCAGTGTTCCAACTCATTTCTCATCTATCACTGGGCATCTCTGAGAAAAATTTGTCCTTTCCCTTCCCTTCCCTTCCCTTCCCTTCCCTTCCCTTCCCTTCCCTTCCCTTCCCTTCCCTTCCCTTCCCTTCCCTTCCCTTCCCTTCCCTTCCCTTCCCTTCCCTTCCCTTCCCCTCTTTCCTCCTCCCATTCAGGTAATTGAAGACAGCTAAAAGATCTATGCTTATTCTTCTTTTCCTAAGACTGAACAAGCTCAGTTATCCCAGTCTCTCCTCATATGTCCTGCTAACTCAGAACGATACACCATATGTGAGATAAGGGCTGATGAAAAGAGCAAGAAAACTTCTGCAAATCATAATCTTACATTCTGAGTTGATTGTTGGACTATAATATTACACACAATTTGATACAAGACTGACAAGGATTTTGACATGACAGTCAGCATTTTGCATGTGTTTGGTCATCTCAAGCACTGGAGCACCTACAGCAAAGTACATGTGCCTCAGAAGAAGTCCTAGCAAACTGTCAGAATTTCAGAAGTGTGAGAAAAACTAGCTGAATTACAAAATAGCATCTACAAGGGGAATGTGAATCAAAGACCTTGAACGATACTGAATCAGACAGAGAATTATGCCTGAATATGCAAGTTGACTGAAGTCAAATTTCAGGCTCTAGGGTAAATCCAAAATTAGAATTCCTAAGATTTCTCAACAGCCTGTGAAAATAACAAGAATAGTACATGGCCAAGCATATGAAATATATGCTGTCTCTTTTCACCATAGGATTTTGTCAAAAGTAATTTCCTCTGTTATGGTTCTCAAGAATCAGTTCCAAAGATCTGGTCCACAACAGCCTGAGGACTTGGTTGATTAACTAATGGGTATGCAAACCACTGGTACGTTGCAAAGTCTGTTGGAGATGTGCACATCTGTGTCAACATCTGAAAGTGTAACAAAAGGGTGGATGGACCCTGAATTACTATCAAAGACTAGGTCAGTGTCATAATGCTAAAAGTGTTTTATAGGTACCCCTCTCAGGAGTTATCTGCTCCCATCACATTTATTCTTCCATTCATGAATTTCAGATATCTGCTTTTTGTACCTGTATATCTGCCTGAGGTTTTTCAAACATAAAGGACTCGGAAGGCTGTTTTGCCATCTGGATTCATGTTAGGATCTTCCAGATCTGGTAGCCCAATAGAATAGAGGCTGTTGCAGCTCTCTGTTCCCAGGTCCGGCCATTAGCAAGGCTGAGCATGTATTGTCAGTAAACACGTGCACAAACACACATACACAATACATACATACATGTACACATAGCTTTTCACAGAGCTGGACACACAGCTGGGCACACTCAGGCAAATACCGATGACAGAAATGGCTTGATCCCATCCCCTTTTCTGGTTGATCAAGATGAAAGTCAGTTAGTGAGAAATATATGCATACATACACTATGGATCCCTCCAGTAACTGGCCTTAGAAAAAAATTACTAAGTAACTGGCCTTAGTAACTGGCCCTTGATCTTCACTCTTCCCAGATATCGGTTCAAGGGTGTGTGAACCCCCAAAGCCCATAGATGCACTCCAGTTTCTGATATCCAGACCCCTTGCATGCACCAATGTACACACAGACACATACACTATGGATCTGTCTAGTACCTGCCCTTAAACACTCTGTCTACCAAGTATCTGCCCCTTGGATTGTCTCATCTCCAGCTGCCTTATACACAGACACTCACATGCAAATGGATTTCTGGTTAACGCAGAGGCATCACGTAGAAGAACCAGTAGGTGCCTCGGACCTTCTGGTCAATCCAGGGGTCAACTTTCAGACCCTCTGGTCTTCCCAGTACTCAGCCTGGATTAGTGGCTGCTTCAATACCTGGCTCCCAGGCCTCCTATCCCACTTGCTATCCCACTTGATATTTGCATTGAATCAACAGAGCTGTACAAACCCATGGAGAAGAAGAAGAAGAAGGGGGAGCAGGGAGGAACAAAAAGATGAGTAGGCAGAAAAGGGTGTAAAAAGGACTGGTTGTATATAAAAGGAGGCCTTCAGGAACAGGCTGCTCTGGTGTGGGTCCCACATGAGCCACAGTTCCTGCCACGAGCCTGCTCCAGCATGGTGTCTTCACAGGCTGCAGCTTCCTTCAGGGCACATCCACATGCTGCAGTGTGGGGTCCTTGGTGGGCTGCAGGGTCGATAATATGCACTCCACCATGCCTGCAGGGGGACAACTTGTTTCACCATAGTCTTCTTCATGGGTTGCAGGTGAATCTCTGCTCTGACACCTGGAGCACCTCCTCCTCTTCCTTACTCACTGACCTTAGTCTCTGGAGGGTGTTTCACAATTTTTACACTCCTCTCTCACAGCTTCTGCACAGTGTTTTTTTACCCTTTCTTTAATATGTTATCACAGAGGCATGACCAGCATCACCAATTAGCTCAGCTTTGGCCAGCAGTGGGTCCATTTAGGAGCTGACTGAACTTGCTCTTTCTGACTTGGGGGCAGTTCCTGATCTATTCTCACAGAGGCCACCCCTGCAGCCCTGCCGCTACCAAAACCTTGCCCCATAGACCCAATACTGCCAGGTAAACACAAAATCAGCTACTAGTAATGGCCAAATCTTATTCACTGGCCAACAAATTTCACTATAAACAGTATTATCAATAAGACAACATTCTTTTTCATTAGATAGTATGTTTCCATGAAGATCACACAGGCAGACAATACATAAGAGTAGAGATTTATAAAGATCTTTGTTTGCAAAAGACTACTGTGTGGTTCATGTCAGTTTTTCTCACTCTCCATAGTGCAAGTATTATTGAGACAATGATTAATATAGTAGAGCCATATGTAATGTTGATAGTCCACATTAATAGTTTTGAATGGTTTCCACTTTTTTTCATTAACTTCTCATGAACAACCACATTTTCACATCAATTCTAGAAAGTATTATATGGGTGAAAGCATATATCCTTCCTACCTATACAGTCTGAGATAAACGAAATTGCACCTCGGAAATAGCAAAAGCTTATGATAGACCTCACAGAGGATAAGAACTTTCCAATTAAAAGGCACATGACCATGAACAAATCAAAGAGATTGAATGTTCATACATTGTAATACAATGTATATGTGTTGATGATCTGAGAATCAGTCCAGATCACAGCAGTGAAACAATGTCAATTCCATGTTCAATCTTTGTGTCAACTGTTCCTGTGACACTTCCAGTGACATCAGCAATTAATGATTAAGATAGACTTATAAAGAAGCATATGCTGGTAAATCACAGAATCACGGAATCACATGGGGTTGGAAAGGATCTCCGGAGATAATCTAGACCAACCCCCCAGCCAATGCAGGTCTACCTAGAGCAGGTTGCACAGGAACTTGTCCAGGCGGGTTTTGAATGTCCCCAGAGAAGGAGACTCCACCACCTCCCTGGGCAGCCTATTCCAGTGCTCTGCCACCCTCAAAGTAAAGAAGTTCCTCCTC
>KZ506196.1:241628-265846 GCA_002844005.1 Limosa lapponica baueri
TTTTTGTCCTATCCCTGGGCAAGAGTGTTATATTCAAAGACAGCCAAAGCAGTAGTACAATTTAAATGATGATAGATTTATTTCAAGACTCTGAACACTATAATTTCAAAACACGCAACCAAAAACAAATTTTATTTTTTTTTCTGTTGGGATTCTAAAATAGTATAGTGATACAGTGCTTTATCTGTACATTTTCAGAACTTTAAAAACTTATATATATTTACATATACAGAACAGAATCTGAACTCGTTCATTGACTTGGCAGGCCAGAGCTTTAAAAATGCTCTAATTATCTTTTAGAAATGTTCTAATTATAAAAGTTTGAATGTAGTTTTTAGAGTTGAATATTCAAGAAGACTTGGGTAAGTAGCCCCTGTAAGTGCAAGAATGATAACACAAATATATGCAGTAAATACTCATAAGATATATGAAATTATTTTGCCATCTGTAGTACTTTATATTAATATATCATATTTTTCGTAGTGCTTCTTTGACCACATTAATAAGTTATTTATACTCTGACTTATCTTTCGTATATTTATCTCTAGATAGATAGGTAAATAAATACATAGAGAGAGGTACTATACACTTCAAAACATTCTAAGATTGTATTTAGAAAGGAGCATTATTACAATAATGCATGGAAGGAGAGTTGAAACAGTAAGCTGTTATTCTTGAACTGTTTACAGAGGATGGTATACAAAACAGTCATAATGGGGGCATTTACATGTTTGCTGTTTATTTGTGTGTGTATATATGTGAAAAAAACATATATTGGAATTTGTATAGTGAAATAGATGTGTAGTGCAGATACTATAATACAATACTTATTTTACTGCTATAAAAGGAGTGGCATTAAAGCTTTCATGGCAAGAGTTGTTAAGATTTTTAAGTAAAACTGAAAGCTAACTTTACCAAGCTATTTGTAGAAAGAATGTTATGTCCTGTGGGTTCTGTGTCAAGAAGCAGAAGCAATCTCAATTGAAATTTCCATTGCTTTTATTCCTGTTGCCTTGACATCCTGTGTTAGCTGTTTGAGGTATTATATATGCCCCCATGATAGATGAAGGGGCATTCTGGAATGATTATTTTCTTTAAATAAAAAGAAAAAAAAAGGAAAGAAAAAAAAAAAGAAAAAAGCCCATTTTCTTTTATTTCCAACAAAAGAAAAACTGATAAAGGATCCACAGCTCTTTTCTTACTTCATGTCACTAAAACCTTTAAGGACAACTCTTTCAGGAAGGTAGGAAAGAAGGAAAGAAAGAAAGGAAGGTGCAAAGGGGGAGAGAGGGAGTAAGGAAGGAGCAAGTGAGAAATGTTATAACTAATCACAAAATAATATACCATTACTAAATAATAAATGGGATTATATAAAATAAATATGAAAATATTTTTTGTTTTATGGAAAGAAGATAAAAGACAATTACCAAGACTACTAATCGGCTTTTTGTACAGAATTACTTCGTCACTATGCTAAAAAAAATGACATTTTTTTAAGGGACAATAAATATGCCAATGCATTGTAAAAATAAATGCTGATAAACTGAAGGATCAAATATGATCAAATAGATTCTGAATATCGACCAGAAAAACTAGTTAAATGCTAAATGAAAAATGATTTTTGTGTTAACTGTCATGAGCTAAAACTTGTTAAAAGAGGTCAGGACTACATAGCTATGTCTACACCACATCTTACTAGTTTCATAAGGACTATCTGGATAGCTGTTTGCTACTGCAAAAGTGGTGAAATCTGGTCCACAGGTGCTAGAGAATCTCAGTATAGATTTTTTTCTCTCTGTATTCCTTGGAAATATGAATGCCACTTCCACAACTTAATCATCATATTCCTATGTACGTCCTTTTGTTGGGTTTTCACAAAGAAAACCTCAATGAACTTAACTGAAAGATAAGCAGCATAGTTTTGCAAATTTCTTTCTTTCTCAGATCCTGAAATTTTATTCAAAAATAAAATGAAGATCTGTGCAACTTACCCATGGTACCTTATATCAGTCCAAATATTCAGCATCTTGTTGCATCTAAACAAGTCATAGCAATTTTGGTGAACCACTACTGATGAATCTGAAATCTTTCTTGCAACTCACACTATAGTGATTAGTAGTGATGTGAGTAGGACTATTACTAAGGCTAAGTAGTGATAGTAGTGAGACTATTACTAAAACTAAGGCTATTAAGTTAAGACAGAATCCCAAATGACTATAAAAATACGAAAAAAAGAAAAAGCACTTGACCCAAATGCCGTTGTGACTTTTAAAAATAATCTCATCTGGTTTTCTGGAGGACAGGTAGCATCCTTAAAATTCTCACGTTAAGAGAATATGTTTTTTATGTCTCTATAAGGTGTTTTGATTTTGAAAGAATGACAGCGATGCAATTTGGGGTAAGTATTAAGTACAACTTCACCTATTTTTTCTCTTATTAATATTTACTTATTCCCTGCATTGGCAGCTCCTAATAATTATTACTTGTGCTCAAGTAGATGAAAACATTAGAATATACACTGGCTCCTAATCATACAAATGAACTAGTGTCAGCTCTAAAAAATAACCTTGAGTATTCAAACAAATGCAAATGGACTGTAGGGAATCAACTCAGTTGCCTAAATAATGGCATCTAATACAATTTAGGATAACCTAGGCTGTCTTGATTACCAGTTATGAAAGGTTCAGGTCTACCATAGGTCTTGTGTGATATCTGTCATGTAACCTAGGGCATGGCAACTAAAACTGGACATCTGTGTTTAGGCAAATAAACCCTAGATTTTTAAAAGTCCACACTTGCTTAGGCATTCGGAATGGGTTTTAATCTCTCAGTTTATGTTAGCTCACTAATCTAAACTTCTTCCACATTCTTTTCAGTGACAGAAGCACTTCCAGACCATCACTGAGAGAGGTGCATCCCTAAGAGGGGTGCAATAACATTCTGGCTCTCTAGAGATGTCAGAATCTCCCCGTTGATTATACAGGTAACCCAAACAGCTGGCTTAGAACATGTGTATGATACAACTCACTCCTAATTTTAGGTGTCTGCATGCACATTTGGCATGCTGGTACTCATTTCATCACTGGACTTCTGGTCATCAGGGCTTCATTTGGTTGTCCAACTTTACACACCTACTGTGTAAAGAGGTCTCTCCTATGTGCTGTGGCATTCATTTCAGTCCTTTGCAAAAACTTTGATTAGCCAGAATATGGTAAGGCATCTCAAATTGCACTAGACATTCATCTTTAGGCACATGAATCCCATTCTATACAAATGACTTTTGGCTGATTTAAGTTAGCTGGGAAGATTTTCATTACAGTTATGCATTCAGTGTACAGATAGAATTGTCTTGGCCAGAATGACTGTAAGATACACACTAAGTTAAAGGCTGAGCATCCGATAATAAATTAAATTTTTTCAGGACAGATCTTTGGCTCTGAGACTGTGGATTGGTCTGTACATAAACTACTAAACTGTCTCCAGAACAAGTTGTGGGTATGAAGACTGTCTATTTAGAATGGTCCTTACCTTATGATAAGTTTCATACAATCATAGATCTTGAGTTGGAAGGGACTCATAAGCATCATAAGTCCAAGTTGGACTCATAAGTCCAACTCTCTTCTCCTCACAGGACTACCTAAAACTAAACCGTATGACTAAGAGTGTTGTCCAGACACTCTGAACTCTGACAGGCTTGGTGCTGTGACTACTTCCCTGGGGACCCTGTCCCAGAGACTGACTATCCTCTCAGTGAAGAACCTTTTCCTAATGTCCAATCTGATCTTCCCCTGACGCAGCTTCATACCGCTCCCTTGTGTCCTATCGCTCATCACCAGAGAGAGATCAGCACCTTCCCTTCTGCTGCTCCCCTTGAGGAAGTTGTGGACTGCAATGAGTTTACCCCTCAGCCTTCTCTTCTCCAAGCTGAACAAAGCAAGTAACCTCAGTAGCTCCTCATAAGTCTTGACCTTAAAGCCTTTCACCATCTTGGTCTCCCTCCTCTGGACATACTCTAATAGTTTGATGTCCTTATATTGAGGCACCCAAAACTGCACAGAGTACTTGAGGTGGGGCTGTACCAGTGAGAGTAGAGTGTGACAGTCACCTCCCTTGACCAGCTAGCTATGCTGTGCTTGATGCACCCCAGAACACAATTAGCCATTTTGGCTGCCAGGGCACACTGTTGACTCATATTCAACTTGCTATCAACCCAAACCCCTAGATCTCTTTACATGGGGCTGCTTTCCAGGATCTCATCCTCCAATTTGTATGTAAAACCAGGATTACCCCAACTTTGAATCTGTGACCAAGAAATTTTGGGGAAATTCTTGTTGCCCTTGGTTAAAATCATCACTGAACCATTTGAACAGGTTAACAATATTACCTGTACAATGAAATACTTTACTGGATGTGTTACCTCATAGAATTTAGTTTTTTAATATAGACAATATCTGTTTCTCATTATGCAACACCCCTCATGAAAAAGAAGCAACAAAACCAAATAGTTCTTGGTACATACCTGTAGCTACCTTTTTTCCCAGAGTCCAAATTTGTGTCTGTTGTGGATTGAGTGACTGCCTTGACAGCACCATTAAAACTGGCAGTTCTTGACAGTGGAAAATCATTTAGACATAACTCTTTAAATTATGTTTTTTATTGGGAAGGATTTGTTTATCCTTTCTATTATTAACACTCCACCTTCTGAAAAAGATTAACCTAAAAATCATACTTCACTAATCAGAATTAAGTTGTCAAAGATGTATTTTAATAAAACTGCTAATAAAATAACAGAAGTAAAGTCTACTTTAGCAACTTCAGTCAGTCAACTAATTTATGTTGTGAGTAAATATCTTCCATTACCAAACGCGTTATATTAAATTACAATTAATTTTTCATGTTCCTGCATGTTTATGTCCATGTTTATGTGTTGAGTGTAGGTCTCAAGGTGTTGGCAGTGGAAGAGGCTGCAGGGGTGGCCTCTGTGAGGAGAGGTTGGGTCTGCCCCATGCTAGACACAGCCAGTTCCAGTTGATTTTGACAGACCCACCACAGGGCAGTGCTGAGCCTGTCAGTCAAGGTGGTGGCATCTCAGGGAAAATATATTTAAGAAAGGCCAGAGAAGGAGGGACTAGGGGAGGGCAGGGAAAGTAAGAAACAACAGAGGTCTCGCATTTGTGACAACATATTTAAGCAAGGGTAAAAAATGCTGTGCAGCAGCTGTGTGAGAGAGTAGTAAGAAAAATGTGAGAGAAAAAATGACGCAGACACCAAGGTCAGAGAAGAAGGACAGGGAGGAAGTGGTCCAGGTCCCAGAGCAGATATCTGCACTGCAGCTCCCACAGTGGAGCAGATATTCCTCTGCAGATCCTGGAGAGGACCACACTGAAGCAGCCCATGGAGGACCCCATGCTGGAGCAGAAGGATATTTTCTGAAGGACTGCATCCCATGACGAGGACCCACGCTGTAGCATGGGAAAAGTGTGAGGAGGAAGGAGCAGCAGAGAGGAGGTTATAGGTTGACCACAACCTGCCATTCTCCATCCCCCTGCGCTGCTCAGCAGGGTGGAGAGGAGGTTGAAGAGCAGGGAATGATGGAGGGAAGTTCAACCTTGAAAGTTGGGCAGGGTGAGGGAGAAGGTGTTTCAGTTTTTTTGTCTTTGTTTCTCATAATGCAAATCTATTTTAACTGGAAATAAATTACTTTATTTTTTCCCAAAACTCTGTTTTGACCATGATGGTAACTGGTAAGCAGTGTCTGTGTCTTTATCTCAACCCACAAGCTTTTTTATCCTATTTTCTCCATCTGTACTGCTGAGAAGGGTGAGTAAAAGAGTGTCTGGGTGGGAGTTTGGCCCATAGCTGAGGTTAATCTTCCACAAGGACAAACTTGCCATGTGCCTTGTGAAAGCATTAAAAAAAAATAGTTCCAAATATCTCATTTCAGTGTTTCATGCTAATGCAGCAAAGAGCAGATTTACTGGCTGCTATAAACTCTACTTTAAACTTTTTCTTTTTCTTACAAGTTACCTCACCTATAATCAGTCTACTGTAAAAGAGCAACCTCCTGGATCAGAGAGAGATGTTTCTGCAAAAGGAAAATAGATCACCACATACTACTTAAGAAAATACAAAACAAAACATTGAAATATGCAATAATGCCAAAGATAATGAAATATGAATGCTAACATTTTAGGTTCAGGAAAGTAAAGAACTGAGCATGAAACAACACAACTGTACGTATATGGATAGAAATTTACAGATTCTAAGGGGATGCAAACCCTAAAGCACACATACTCTCAAGTTTAAGAATTTCTGAAGACTACAGAATTTCTTACTTAAGACCAGTGCTACTCTATTTAGTAATCCCATTTATTTCAGTAAGATGTCAAGATTCAACTCAGTGTGAGTAAGCATATCAAATCATTATTATCAGGTAGTTCCACTAAGACAATTAAGTCCAATCGTAAAGGCCTCTTCCATTGCAGATTTGGTTGTATGATTAATGCCATTGCTTTCAATAATGATATTCTTGTAGATAAGCATCCATATTTATAAGTGTAAAATTTGTTCATCCAGGTATATTGAAGTATCTGTCTTCGAACGTCTACAGTAGGACTCGACTCATTTAGCTTTAGATATTTATCAGCCAACCACTCCAGGCTTCTTTTTATACTCAAGGAAGAGAAATAATAATTTTTAGGGAATAATTCACACTATCTATTTTAGACATCTGTTTTATGAGAGAAGAAATGTTCTCTGCTCTCCATTGCTCTCTACTGACTATAAGTGAGTCGAAGCTGCAAATTCAGATATAGAGTTCTACTTTATATTTTCCTATAGTCAGCTATATTTCAGCTGATGAATCCCATGTCAGTAATAATTTTAGTATAAGTTTTTCGATGTAATGCCTTGGTGATATAAACAAACATTGGAAGGTCCAAAAATACTACAATATTTTTCATTAAATATCTGGTTCATTTCTGAATTACATTGATCTCATGAAAAAGAGAAGTTACTTTTACAGGATTTCAGTCTATCTCTCCAAGTGAAATGTAGGTTGCGAAAACATTCAGTTCTGGATATGTATCTAAAGCTGAATTGGTTTATATAAATACTGTCACTCATATCACGTTATCTAAACTTTTTTTTGAGAATATTACCTTTACTGACCCTAAGAAAATAATTGTGAATCAATACAATATATGTATTGTGAAAAGTAATATATCAAAATATCAAATAACGCCATTTACAGAGCTGTGCAAATAATCAAAAGGGTACTGACTCCCAAACATTTTGAGTATATATAAACAAGTTTAGACTATTTAAGATTTAGAATTTTCCAGGGTCCAAGTCACATGAAAAACAATGACATAAGATTCAGACAAACCAAGAAAATGGTACCAAGTCACAGGGAGGGAGGTGGGCACCCCAAAAAAAACACCTCCAAAACCCCACTAAGACTCTAACCAACCAACCAAACCAACCCAAAAAAACCCAAGCACATTTTATTATCCCTAAAAGCATTGCAAAACACTTCAGTGAATGGTAGATAAAAAGGCTGAAGTTTTTTCCAAATCAGAAGTATTTTCCTGAGCTTCGAATGCATTATGTTATGAAGTCATATAGCATGGCATTTGCTACAGCTTGAGAAGATTAGTTAATAGAAATGTTCATGCTGAATTAGTGGATTAAGGACATTTTCTTTCTTGACACTAAATGCAAACTTAATTCAGTCTAATGATGGTCAAAGGCAGCTTCCTGATGTTCTCCTTTCTTTGAGTGACGTGTCGTCATAATGTTCGTAACTTAAACGCCTTCAGATATGGCTACCTGTCCTGAATTGCAATAAAAATTACTAGAAGTTATATTGTTTTGAAGAACAAACTATGGCAGGAAAAAGAATTGTGAGATTGCTGCCTAAGAATTTTCACTTGTGTGAATGACCAACTTAGTGGAAAAGTATCTTTATGAGACAATTCATCATTGCAGAGTCTTCCTGGCAAACTCACTACTTCATGAGAAATATATGCGAGAAAGAACTATCAGAATTTAAATCTTAGAAAAATGTATTAAAAAATCAGTAAATCAATAAGATCTCTATTGGTAGTATATTACAATGTGCTTCTTGAACTGTTAGATTTTAGGTAGACTATCTAAATGAATTTCTTTTATCCTAAAAACAGTCTCACTATTTTGGGCATGACTTTTTAGTAAGTTTGCTAAAGTATTTAGGGGGAAGATTGCTGATTATTGTGTTCTATATGGTGCATATGATAAACAGTTCTACAAAAAAATGGACTGTAGAATTTATTGTAAAGAATGTATTCCAGATTTAAAATTTGCCATTGTTTTCTAAAAGAATTAAAATTTAACAAATAAATTGTATTTTAAATCTACTTCAGGAAATGTTCAATCAAATTTATAGTGGTGTGCAGAAAAGCAGCCAGTTAGTACATGCTATTTGGTTCAACAGAGAGGAAAAATAACTCCTGAAATAATTTTCTGGAAGATGGTTTGGTAGCCTTACATGTCAAACCATTTTGCTAACATAACCAAAATTCCAATATAGCATAGGCCAAAAAGCTTTGGTCATTGATTCCTGCAATAAAGAAATTGATTTTCCTTGGTGGATTGACATTCTTTGTTACAATAACAAACTGGCCAGACTACAAAAATGACGTGTCATTAGGGATTTGTGAGTAGTTTGATTTAACGCTGAACTATCTATGATGGAAGACAGCCATTCCTCCTACACTTCAAAAATTTTGTTTTTAAGTCTTCCTAATTAAAATGATTCTGTCAATTCAATTCCCAAATTTCTCTGTTCCCCTCTCTTGGCTTTCAAATCTTCAGGTTCTCACTGGCTTCCAAGCATGTGACAGATTCATGATCTTGTTTTTACCTCCGTGTTCCTCGTGTAATTTTCACTTCACCTACTTTTTTGTAAGCAGGGGCCAGGGGTGAGGGGAAGTATTTTTTCCTACTTCCTCATAGTACTTACTGCACTCTTTACCTGAGAGTTATCTTGAACAACTTGACCTTGATGTACTTTCCTGTTCTCAGTTGAAAGTGCATAATTATATATCTACAAAAGAGATAATAAACATGGGGGAGATGGTAAACATGATTAATTACAGGAAGTCCCTTCAATCTGAATGACTGGGAATTAGGATACAAGGATTTGCCATGGCACACTGCAAAAGCTAATTTAGTTCTTAGTGATCCCTTAGGTTAGTGTTTTTTCTAGCATTTCCTGCAGTGTTGTTGTCTTTAACTGCTGTGAAATTTTTGTCTGTCAAACCCTTCACAATATACATCTCAGGAAAGTCTTCCTTGTTTATTTTATTTTTTTAACACTAAGCCTCTGTGCTCATCCAAATGTCTCTAATCAAGCAATTCTAACCAAATGGCCTGTCTTCCAGAGTGCTGTCCAATGTAATTCCTTTTAAGCAAATTGTCTTACTACTATTAAAATAAAAGATGATGCACTTACAGCTACACATTTCCTAGAGTCCTTTGTAATTCTGCTAATACATTGTGTTTAACAAGTGCTACATTCATTAAAATGGAAAGAAACTTTTTTTTTGTCTTTCTGATTATTTGGTAATGTTACAGGAAATATTCATTCATTCAGCATGTATCAGCAGGAAATCTAAGCACATTAATGAGTCATTAATGGCACTGCAATAACTTGGAGCAGGTGCACCATTAAAACCAATAATTGAAATTATTTATGGGTCTCTGGATAGGAATGTATGGGTAATTTTAATAATATTGTCTTATTTGATTGTTGTCTAAGAAACGTGTTAAAAGGTGGAGAGAGGAACAAGTGTTTACTATATATCTCAGACACTTTGAAAACTTCAGAGCTCTTTTTTTTCAAAGTAAAGACACATGAACTTATATTTAGACCCACGGATATCTCTACACAATTAAACAAGCTTGAGCATTAATCCCCTAATCATCCACATTGATTGAACATTAATTTGCTTCCTGATTTCTTGGCTAACCACCCCTTCCCAAAATAACTCTTTTAAGACAAAGCCTGAATACATTTGTGGGGAGTCTGCAGGCTGCCCTCAGAAGTGGAGAAAAATGAACCACCTTCATCCTATTCTGCACTCTAAATAGCTCTTTAAATTCTCCTTCCTTATGATCATGTCACACCCCATGGCACAGAGCAACATTCACACTGAATTTTGAACTAAAAAAATTGTGACTTTGGTGGTCTTCCTCACAACCCTCACATTTTTTATTGCATAACTCGAGCTGAAAATCACACTCAAACAAAATGTCAATGTATTCTACTAGTAGGGTACCACTTGGCACCATGAGAACACCCAGAATCAAGTACTATGTGGTTTGAATCCAGGCAACTTCTTCTAACAAAAGCTACCCCTTGAGCAGAAAGGAAGTAAATCAGATGGCATCTCCTCGGCTTGGAACCATTAAGCCCAGTAGATACAGCATTGCCTTTGCTAGTTACAGGCTGGAAGCTTTGCACCAAGTGGGGTGACACTCGTCAGGCTGTGCCTGAACTCCTCTCAGCCTGCTTGGAGCTCTGATTTAGTTAGTTTAGCTGTAACAGCAATTTTCTAATGACAAAGGAGTTACTATCTCATTTGCTTCACTTTGCTTAGCTTTTTATAATTGTGTGGCATAACCACAATTTTTATACAGATAGTAGTAACAAATTGGTAATCTGTGTGGATAGAAATATTCACTGTTAACATAAAAATGTAGTTTACATGCAACTAGGTCCGGTACGACAGAAAGAGCCTTGCAAGTGGGGGCTCAGGATGCAGGGTGCTGGTATGGGACAATAATACATAGGTCACAGGATATACTGGAGATGTCAGAACTATAAACAACTCATCAAACAAAACAAAAAAGATTTTTTAAAAGAGATTTTTATCATTATTTGGTATATGAGCATTACAATAACTGACAAGAGTAAACTTTGATTCCATTTTTTTTGGGGAAAAAAAACCACTCAAAACATACTCCTTCATAGTTATCTTGTCTTATAAATTTTATATAAATTCAATGTATTTAAGATTTCAATTAATTGTCTGATAGCAACTCTGTAACTATTAAATCATGTGAAAAGTAAAATATATCGCATTTTGATATTTTCCAATGTATTCACACAGTGATTTATTTAGATGTAAAAATCTTTTTTTTTTTCCATTTCAGTTCAGGGGAATTCAAAAAGGTCAGGACAGCCTAGTGAATGCAATCATAGTTGATCAGTTCTATCGTAAAGTTGTAAATAATCCATAATGAAGTTATGAATTATATATTGATTATAAACAGTGTCTGAAAGAAGAAGTATTGTCATAGCTTTATTTCTCTCCCCTTACGTATGTTAAATTTCAACAGAAAATTCAAATAAAATTGCATTTATTAAGCATCTATTTTTTTTATTTTTAATGTAGTTGTTATGGTGAGTCAGAAATCCATGAGGATAATGTGTCCATAGGTTCAATGAAAATTCCTTAGCAGTGTGACTCAGTGTAGGAAAGTAGCTTAACTGTTCTAAGTAACTCCGTTTCTGTTTCTCTAGTTCAGTAAAAAGCCATATTTTAGTAATTTCATTATGTATTCCTAACCAATAATAGAAATAGGTTTTAATCTATGGAAGAGATTAAAAGAAAAAAAAAAAAGAGGAACATATGCACCTTATCACAGTAAAAATTATTATGCATTATTTATATTTGAAGCTATAGGGGGTTTGAAAAAGTAAGGAAATTATTTACTTTTATCACTTAACAGATCTGAAATGCAGTAACAACTGAATAGCGGACCTTCCTGTCTTGCATGGAATATCCTCATTGTAAAGATACAGATACAATATTCTTGTACAATGGGAATTTTCCAGCAAAATCTCTCTGATTTACTGCGATAATTCTTATTTACTTTATGCTCAGTAACAGGTGTCTTAATGAGTAGTACCCTCAACAGAGTCCCTGGCTGTAAAATCAAGCTGTAGATGTTCAAGATAATCATAGCCCTTTTTCTTAGCAGACAGAATACATTTTTGTGGACTACTTTCAAATACCGAAGTAGTAGGATTCATTTTATCCATGTAATCCAAATAATCCAGCATAAGGGAATAAGAAGACATTTGTTACCAATGCTAGTCTTTTTTTAAGAACACAACCTGCTGCAAATAAAAATCACAATCAGAAGCATTGCAGCACAGAAAAACATTGGTTTCAGAAAAGCATGATGGCATCTTTTCTTTGTATGAATCATGGAGAATGGAACGATTTAAGTTTGGAAGCACTAGTCGAAGTCTTCATTATTTACAAGTGAATATTTGCCACTAAGCTGTTAAAGAAACCTGGCAATAACAGGTGGATAAATATTGTGGAGTGGTGAACCTTTTGGAAGCCATCTATTACCTCCTATGAAGTCTGTTAAATGAGACTGTGGCAGGTCATGAGCTGACACTACATATACTACTGCAGAAAATGCTAGCAGCATTTCTGATAATAGAAAAGTCCATCATAATATAATTTACAGAATATTTTTCACCCATGGAAACTCAGGGTTACTCAGATCTGATGAAGGTTGTATAACTAGAGTGCTAGCAGCTGAGCCTTTCCTCTTCATCTGCAAAGTGCTTTCCAGGACAATTTCAAATCAGCAAAGGCTCCAGCATAGTCTGTTATGGCCAGCTGTAAGCTTGGAGGCTATTGCTTTGCATTAATACAGATTGTAATTATTTGCTAAATAAAGGTTTGGTGGCAGAAATATAATGTGGATTTACCAAGAAATAGAGAAAATAAAATATACACAAAATGAATCCCGTAGGTTTAAATCCAAAGACACAGCAAATGTACAAGTTGGCAGGTGTGGCTCAAATTGTATGGTTCATGTTGTGCAATGTTTTAGCTCTGCCTAAAATTCCTGTGTTTTGAAACTGATTCAGACATGGATTTTGTTAATAACTTATATCCATGAAAAATATTTCTGGTCTGGTTTGTTGCTTTTTTTTTTCAAGGCAGGCCACATTTTAAAATAAAATTATACAGATATTAACATCAAACACTTGTTGAAATGTAAAGAAATTTTCAGGGTTTTTTTCTGAAATATTTAAGATTTTTTCCTTCGTACTGGTTAAAATAAAACAAACCAAACTAAACTATTTCTTGCATTTACTTATATTCATAGCACCCTGAGAGGAAATATGCATATTTCCCTTTTCATTATTGAAAAACTCTTATGATGGGCCAATTTCCACAAATTTTCACTGCCTCATCTCAACCTCTGTTGACAGAGAGAGAGAACACTACAGAGCATGATCCGTTGCACCCGTCATAGATATTGAGGTGAATTTGACATTGCACTCCAGTTTCTTTTGTGTAAAACAAGAGTAAAAACACTTACAAGCTTCGAAGAATGCATTAAATATAAATCAGCAGAGCATCTTGCCTGCCTCAGATGCTGCATCCAGAGATGACATATTTAGAAATAAATAATCTAGTGTATTTTGAACAAAACCTTCCTATGTTTATTTTCTGTTACTGCTTTCACCCTGAGTAGAAGCTACTAAATTTCAGACACATTTTGTTTATTTATTTTGTTTAATATTTACCTTTCTTGCTTAGTTTTTTTAATTATGTCTAGTTTTGTATTTATCTGAATTAAAAATAACTCAAATTCTGTCATCATACTATCCAGTATTTTATTACATGCAAATAACACAGGAAATTTTTAGGATTTTTTTTTTTTAGCCTATAAATTAAGATTATATGGTAAGGAAATGAGAATGTTTCAGTACCAGTTTCTCTTAAGTCATATAAAACCATTATGTGACCCTTATTTATCAGTTCCCAATCTTTCCTGAAGCCCACTCATCCACCCTATAGCCCTGAGGAACAGTCCTTCATTGTGAATCCCTTCATACTGATTAACCGGTTTAAAAATCTCTGACAATACTTAGCCTGTTGCCTTCTAGTTATCTTTTAATTCCAATGAGCTTTTGTGTAACACGTTATTGGGAAATATTTAAGGCATAAACTACATTAATTAAGGTAACATTCATCTATTGTTTATTAATTTTTCAATAACCTCTAACAGGTTAAAAAAGCATAATTTTCACTAGTATGAATTTGTGCCTATAACATGCGATACTGAGTCAGACATTTTACTAAGTTCACTTTAATTGCACTCTAAATCAATTCTGTATAACACTGAGATGAAACACCAAGGTCTGTAATTCCTCAGATATCCTGTGGCTCACAACTTTGGAAACAGTTGATTCTTTTAAGGAATTGAAGTAAAAAGCAGAATATCAACTTAAGAACATGCACAATGGGTAAATTCACACTGTTTTTCTCTAACAATGGTAACAAACAAAAAAACCAACACCACACCGCCCCCCCCAAGACATGTTTCTTGTTTCAGTCATCATTTCCTAAATTGGTCAGCAGAGATTTAAGATGATTTTAAGGTATTTGTTTTATGAACATACAGACAGAAAAGCTAACATTAATGTCAAGATGAGCCAGTATTATTGCTCACTAAATGCAGTAGCCAGAAGGGAGAAGTTGTGCTGTGGAAACTGGGGTGTGTTACCCCTAGTCCTAAAAGGCCTTTGCTAGTATTTCCAAAGTACTGTGGCTTCAGATAAGTAGAGTAAGTTCCATCAAAATGCTTATTTTACCAGAGTAGGTGCTCTTTGCTTTTTTATTCCTGCCTATATGTGGATTGATGCCATTTGAAGTCAATCATTTACTATCTTCAGTCTTTTTAAGCATTTCATAGTTCTTTCTTAACATACTACACTTTAGAAACATGAACATGACTTGCCAGACATCCTATCCCTTTGAACTGGGAGGACCACAAAAATGGGAATCTGCATGATATCTCCAAGAAACAGAATTGGGAAAAAAAGAAAAAAAAAAAGGAAAAAAGCATGGTTTTGCATTAGGTAGACAAATTGTTCTTATTGTGCTTAAAACTGATCATCACAAATTGTCCTGTGTCTACAGCGCTAAATAAAAAAAGAAGTGGAGAAAAGCAGAGAAAGCATTGGCCATCTCCATACTCCACACTTGGACCTGTGGACCTAATGTGGTGCTATGCACACACAATTACTGTCTTCTCATGTTTTTTTGGTTTGGCGTGCCTCAAATAATGCGGAGACTATCCTTTGCGCCCAGGAGACCTCTGGTTTTATAACATGGAATTGGAGGTTTATGTTGCATACTTGGGTATGTGATAGGACAGCACAAGGCACGTCTGAGTGTGTGAAATGATCTAGGAAGGAAACAACTATCTGGGAGTACTCCCTCCTGAGGTTTATTCCCAGAAGCACACAAGCTTTGCCTTAGAGACAGCTAAATAGAGGCATTCAAAACATATCCAGAGAGTGAGCTAACAAGTGCCATGACTGAGAAAAATTGAGTATATGAGCTGATTCTCTGACTCTTTTATTTAGCAGTATGGACATAAAGTGCAATATTATGCTAGTCAGGGGAGGAAATTTTACCACAACTGAGGTCTGAGCTACTGAAACACAGACTTATCACCAATGAGGGTCTGCCTAACAGCCTGTCATAACATTTGCCCTCTGTTGGCCTTACAGTTTAAATTGCAAGATTTTTGCTGATAAAATCTTTATATCCATTTAACAGGTCTATCCTTGCTAAATGTAATAAATATTTAAATACACATATATGTGTGAATACACACATACACATATAAAAATAGATTTTGTCATATAAATATACATATACATATATATATATATAAACTCCACTAATTTTAAAAGGAAAACTCTCAGGATGGGGTTTCTCTGACCACATCCTTGTTCTATGATACAGAATACCTGCCACTGGTGCTAAGCTCCTCACCCACCTCACTCACCCTGGCTAGCTCAGTAGCTGATTTTGGGGACACACACCATTCCTGCCCCAGTGGCTGGGGGTTAAAAACCCCCACTGACTCTAGTTGCCAATGCTGAGACCCCACTGGCTCCAGAGGCTGACATCGTAGGTCAGGGGCACCCACAGCTCCAGTCTGACTCCGGTAGCCAACACCAAATTTCACTCACATGCATGCAGGTCTCACCAGCAGCTGGTAGTGAGTCCTTGCAACACACACACATGGAATAGAGAGTGATGTTACATGGACAGAGTTAAGAAAAGAGTTAACATATGACACAGAAGACAGGACACACTGCTGTGATCAGGCGCAGGGCTCAGCTAGACAAGCGTACTGACCAACCATTTTACATGCAGCCAGTTCCTTTTATACCCCTTTCTACCTACCCCCCCTCACTGTTCCCCCCTGTTCCCCCTACATTGCTTCAATAGTTGGCAAAGTCCCACCAACATACAAGTCCCCGAGGTTTGCATCCAGTCCCAGTTCTTGATCATCTATCATTAGTGTGACTGATAAGGTTTGCCTCTGGTTATTGGTTTTTAACAGTAATTGGACAGTTTTTATGTCTCTGTGTGTTTTCTCCCTCCCTTTCCTTATCCTTCCAAAAGAAAAAATAAACATTTTCACACCCCACATATCCTTACTGGTTCATGCCACTGACTAGGTTTGTTCTTCTTTTGATTACCATTACCATGTGTAAGTGCTGACTGTCCACAGAAGGGATGTTTTGCATTCTTCCTTTCCCCCATCTCTAAGTTTTTTATCCTGTCATCTTTGGCAATACCCTATCATTTCAGGGGTTGTGAACTATTTTAATTATTCAGCTACACCTCAGTCCCACCAACAGCAATGGGATAAGGAACAGATTTCTAATGAGTATCCTAAACCTTTCCAAAACTGTCCTCTCAGTTTTATATGGCAGAAAAGACAAATCAGCAGTTTGCCTGTATAGATGTTGGAAGACTGTACTATTTTGAGAGTTAACAGGAGCCTTTGCTTGTTGAGTTTAATTAGATTTGTGGGTTGCAGGGGACGGGGGGCAGAGAAAGCAAAACTTATTTTCATTACTTCTTTTGAGATGCTGGATATAACTATTAAAATATGCAACTGGTTTTTTTTCATTTCTTTCTCTGAATCTGAGTCTTTTAATCTCAGATAAAAATAAGCTACATTTATAAACTACTCAGTGATATTAGAGAATATTTCTTTGCTTACCTAAGAAATTATATGGTAATTTAACCTTTAGTCTACTGTTTTCAAATGTACTTGCTAAATTAAAATAGCTATCAAATAGTTATTTTCTGATATTTAATATTTCCAAAGTCACTCATAATTTTTTTCTGGTCCACAGCTCTTGCCTATGAGTTATACTTATATAAATACTCAAAATTATTTTACAGTCAAAATATTACAGGAATTTCCTGAAAACAGCTTCAGGTAAAGTGTAGACCAACCAACTCCTTCATATTTAAAAGGTCACACATTCAATAGAGAAAACTCAAATAAAATTGCGGTTTGTTCACCACTCAAGTTCATAAAAGACATAAAGTGTTTTGAGCCCTATAGCAAGTAACTTCAGCTCCAGGACAAAAATGAGCTTAGGGCATGTCTGGTATAGTAACTTTCATAAAAGCTGTTTACTCTTGCTTCTCTAAGATACTGTTTAGAATCTTTAAATCCATATGTACTACTTAGAAATCTCATGGTAAATCCCTGGAGATGGCTTAAAGCAGCAAACTCAATTATAAAAACATATTTTGTTTCATATTGTTTCTCTATTCTGCTTGGTTGTGTTTTAACTACAGAAGCCTAGCACAATCACTAGCCAGTGACGATCATAGTAACTAATTCTAACAGTATCACCAATTTTTAGCTTCAGTCCAGTATTTTAAATCTCTGAGCTAGGAGAGCACTGTAACTTTAGATGTTTATTGAAAAGGATGGTGACACCTCCTAAAACCATTTATGAAGGGAAAAATTGCTTCAGAGACTCAGCCTATGTTTAAAATTTGGGATGCGGATTCCATCTTCCTGGAGAAATGCCATTCAGGATTTAATTTGCTTAAAAGACTAAAGGCGTAAGGCCAAACTACGTACTGAGGGCCAATTCATGCTAATCTAGCCCTCCTAAATATCCATTCAATTGCATTTACTCTCCCACTTCCTGGAATAGTTTAATCTTTTTTGTAAGTGAAATGATGAAAGAGGTGCTGTGGCACAAAGAAGCACAAATGAGGGTAAGGATGAACAAGGTTTGGATACAGGGATAGGAAGAAAACCACATTTAAACAACATCATCCAGGCAGCTGCCAAGAAGAACTGAAACCTATTCAGTGAATGTCAAAAAGAACAGAGTTCAGAATATATTTATAACTTAAATTTATATACATAATCTTTAGTATGCAATCATTAGACAACTAGTAAGAATATCTATTAAAGGGCACTGAGAATCTTCAGTATTTCTTTAAGCAGAAAGAGAAGTGTCCCAAATATCTCAGCCTCTCAGGACATGAGACCTCCCTAATAGAACATAAGTCAAATAAAGATCTGATCTCTCCCTGTCTGACACCTCCACCCCAGAAACAGGACTTGCTGTCAGACAAAGGGAATTTTTGACATATATAGGCTGAAACAGCTTGTTTTTGTTAATAAGGTTCAGCTTGTTTTCTTTACATCCTGTATAGCAGAGGAGCTCTGAATGTCGGTTATATCCTTAGCATCTGTTTAGATGAGAGCTTAGTTACATGGAAAATACATGGACAGCCATTGACTCCAGTGGCCATATTCACAAATTTACAAATATTCAGTGCTCATTAGTGTATCTTCTCTCCCTCTGGAGATCAGTTCCAAATGCTCCTCTCAAAGTGGCCCTCCAGATAAATTAATCCCCTCCCAAGATGTGTTTCCAGCTTCCAGCTTTTTATAATTTTATCATATCTCCTTTTGTTAGGGAAAGGGCATTAATTAATTTTCAAGCTTTCCTAATTAAAAGCATAAAATTTTAAATGCTATTTCCATTATTCAAATAACAGGCAGTAATGATTATTAGGAAATGGCCCTTATGGCCATTTCTACAATTATTACTGGGTGCCTAACTTGTATTTAGGAGACTTAACTCCTGCTGAAATGAGTAATAGTTTAAAAAAAAGGTGTCTTCCATATTTCAAGCTAAAAATTTGTCCCGGTTTGAAGTAAAACTGAACGAATTTTCTGTTCTGTAATTTTACATTTTAGTTAGGCCTCTTCTAACTCTCTGAAATTAACCGCATATTGTGGAGAAAACTGCTCGTTCTCAGAGTGATAAGACCAGTGTTTGTGTTACATGCCAAGGAATGGTATGCAGAGAGGCCCTTGCTTATACTTATTGCTATAACAACCAAGGTCAGCCAATTTTTGTTATTTGCCCCTTAGAGGGTCGGAAACGGAAAAACATAGAGGGGTCTCATCTGTGGGGAGGAGCGGACAGGACAGGTGGCCCAAACCTGACCAACTGGGGTATTCCATCCCATCTGCTCCATGCTCAGTATAAAAGCTGAGGGATCAAAGGGTCAAGGCTCTTCCTGCGATGGCCGACGTCTGAAGAGGACTTTGTTCCTCTGCCTTTGATCCTGAGCCGTGTGTTCCTGACTTCAGAGCTGGAATCCAGTTCCCATCCGTTGCTGAGTCCATTCTGGGACTTCCCCAGTGCCTGCTGGTGACGGGACTGTCATCCTGGGAGCTTGATACGGTTTTGTATATATTGTATATATTTCATTATTTTCTTACTTTTGTATATTTTAGTATTAACTCTTCATCAAAGTAGTTTAGTTCATTCTAAACTTCTAAATCTCCTTATCTCTTCATCTCCTCTCTTTTTGGGGGGGAAGGAGGGGGGAAACAGCCATCTGTCAGTCTGGTTTTGGTAAATTTGGCTGAAACCACAACAAAATTCAGAAAACATTTAGGTGCTTAACTCCTAAATTGTAATTGAATTCTCAGGTCTGTTCTGAAGAAACAATTTATCTCCTCCAGAAAAGAACTTGGTTGCAGTGTAAATGACTGCTGGGCAAACCAATTTCATGATATAAGTACACTTTAGTAAGGTTTAGGAAGGAAAAATACTATTTTTTTAACTTACTTTTGTGTTTCCGTAATGGATGCATAATGGAGGTAACATCTTTTTATTGTTTCCATGTGGATATAAATTTGTTCACTTAAGAATGGCCTTCATTTACTACTTTTAGAGAGAAAACAAATTATTCCAAAGAAATAAGTCATACTCTGCATATGTGTAGACACAAAATCTAATGAAATACAGGATGGGAGAATGCAGAATAATGGAGATAACTGATTGGAGGTCACAACATCCAGAAGGCTAGGAATCACAGGAAAGGTTGAGATTAGGAGAAATGCAAGATACATAGGAATTGTGGAAGATAGGGAGGAGTAAAAAATATAGGAAAAAATATAAGACTGGATCCAAGATTTTCATTCATATTCATTTTCAGGTTTCCTGTCATCAAATTTGGCTATTTTCACCTGTTTAAAGACATTTCACTGAATTTCACTGAATTTCACTGAATTTTTTAGAGTTGGAAGGGACCATATAGATCATCTAGTCCAACTCCCCTGCTGAAGCAGGACTGCTTAGAGCATGTTACCCAGGACTGCATACAGGCGGGTCTTGAAAATCTCCAAAGAAGGGGACTCCACAACCTTCCTGTTCCAGGGCTCTGTCACCCTCACCGTGAAGAAGTTTTTTCTCATATTTGAGTGGAACCTCCTATGTTCCAACTTGTGCCCGTTGCCCCTCATCCTGTCTCTGGGAACCACTGAGAAGAGTCTGGCTCCCTCCTCCTTCAACCCACCCTTGAGATACTTATAGGCATTGATAAGGTCTCCCCTCAGCCTTCTCTTCTCCAGACTAAAGAGTCCCAGCTCTCTCAGCCTTTCTTCATAAGGGAGATGCTCCAATCCTTGAATCATCTTTGTTGCCCTTCGCTGGACTCTTTCCAGTAGTTCCCTGTCCCTCTTGAATTGGGGAGCCCAGAACTGGATGCAATACTCCAGTTGTGGCATGAAACTATTTTCTCATTTGATGATGTCTTTAGCAGTACTTTACTGTTGCTTACTGAAAATGGTAGTAAGTAATATTTCAGCTATGTAGACTACATATCTAATTACTGATCTTCTTAAGTTCTTCATAAATGAAAAAGAGGCTTTTATTTTCATTCCTGCATCAAAGCAGGGTTCTTTTCTTTGTGTAACTGTCAAAATTCTTTCTTATTGGCACAACTGTAAAAGGTAATGTATTAAATCACAGATTTTTTCTTTGCTACATTTGTAACTGTATTCACTCTTTAGGAAATTGAAAATTTCATCTCTATGGTGTCCTACCACATCTATCAACATAATCAGCGATGTGCTTCTTTAATGATATGTTGATATTGGAAAAATGAGAACTATGACCTTTGTGCTAATTAGTTATATGAAGAACCAGTGAGATGCAAAGTGTTAGACTTAATGGCACCTCAGATTACACATTTTAATCAAAACTGTGAAAGTAATACATAATGCTAATTATACGACAGAAATGAATTCAAACAGATACATTGTAACATACTTGTAGGCTTAAGTGCATTTCTCTTTAGAGGTTTCTAATCTGCTTCCTAATTATCTAATTAGTAACAAGTATTTCTAATTTTTTAAACTTTTAATGAGGAATCTTGTCAGGCTGAATACTGTTTTCGTTTTTAGCAGAAAAAATGTATGAACTGTAATTGCTACTTTGTGAGCAGCAATGTATCTATATCAATTTATATGACAAAATGTCAGGACAATTTGTTAGAGCTTATACTTGGCAGTAAAATTCAATGAATATATAACCTTTCTGTGAGGTCTAGCACTTCCAAGGGTGTTAAGGAAAAGGTTTAGGTTGCAGCAATATCCTTCTGGACACATTTTGATGCCATGCATATGTTAACTAAAAGTGTTCATGTTCCTGTCTACTCTCATTCATCCAGAACACTAAGGTTTGAGAAGATAAAGTAAAACAACTTTAGCTCATAAATTTTGTACTTCCTACTCTAGTGAATCATGGACTCTGAGTCATTTGTGGTAATGATAAGAGAATGACACATTAATCTGGACCCATTTATAAAACCCTTATCCATGTACGTAGTATCTCATTCTTTGAAATAAATGGAACTGCTAATGTTCTGTTCAGCGAGAAAGGGTCTTGTGAGGTAAAAAAGAACAACAGGTAAGCAAGCTTATGAAAAGAATAAATTACTGTTATACATGTGATTTTCTTATACATTTTACTACAGCACAAGTGCAGTAGACAATTTTCATTACAAAACAGAACAGCCCAGGCAAAGAAGTCTCTTTTGATTTCCTGGGAACTTCAGGATAAAATTATTCTACTCAACTAATTGGAAGACTGACAGAAATTTATTCTCCACCATACATCACCACATAGCGAGCCTGAAAATTGTAAACATTTTAGAAGTATACTAGTGGCTTTTAAGTTTACCAAACTGTGCTGGAGACTGCTTCTTTTTTAAATATATCTCCTGCAAAACTCAGCCCAATCTTACCCTTTCTCCTAGACTCTGTTCTTTCTGCATAGTCTTCTCAAACTTGGCAACTCTACATCATATATAGAGGGGTCACTGATTTCCTCCCTGCACCTCAGCTCTCCCATGAGTGATTTCGGTATGACTGCTCATGCATCTGAAGGATCAGATTTCTCTTCAGTAATAAAGTATTGATCTTTCTATCAACATTCAGCTCAAAATGAGCTTCTGAAAGAGTTTCTTCTTCTTTGAAGATTTTCCTCATCTTCTTTTGGTTACCCAGGAAAACAACTAGAATTCTCTATTTCCACAAAGAAGCTGAATGAAGCACTGGAAATAGGGCTTTGTTCAAAGGAAAGATAGTGAAAAAGTCTAACTTTTGTAAGGCACTTTTTTGCCAAAATGTTTCTCACAATCCTTTTAGGTCTTTCTATATTATCGCTCTTACATCAAAATCTTTTAATGGACAAGAAGGAACACACCATATATACAAAACCAAGAATTCACTGTTAGTGCAAATAATATTTTAGCAGTCTAATAGTCCCAGTTACTACAGAAAGGTCTTATTAATGATACATGTCAAACTGTTGAACAATAAATATCTTCCCAGTATCTGACCCTTTTCTCTGGTGGTGTGCTCACATTTCCAATGTCCCTGTGGGTTGCAAACTGAACACTTCCCTTTTCCTTAGTCATAGTGGGGTTGAGTGAGGGGGTTGCTAGGAGCCATTAGCACCGTGTGATCCTTGCCAGCAAAAATATGATGGTCATGGTGTGGTGGGTTATCAGGGCACAGCATGGGCTGGCCACTCCTCGGGGAACAGAAGTTGTATGGGCTCCCCAGAGGAGTGAGGCAGGGCAGGGAACAGAGCCAGGGCCCGATCAACTGCCCATCCAGGGAGCAGAGCAGCCAGGGGACACTGGGGTTGTTGTCCCTAAAAATAAGGCTCTTTACCTGGTGTGCAAGAGTCAATAAACACACTGAGTCAGGATATTTGTCTTTATTTCAGTTCTGCAGAATAGAGTGCTAGGCACCTAATGCAGAGAGTACACCTCTTAGGAAAGACATAGGATCTTTTATATAAAAAGATAACAAGGAAAAAATCACATTAAAATAGTTCATTGGCCACTTGCAATTATGTAACAAAAACTCATTTGTGCTTGTCCTAATTTCTGGCTCATTATACTAAGGTGGTCTTACATTTACATATAAAATCTCCTCCTAGAGATGTGATTTTTAGTATTAAAATTATCTAAGGTAACTAGAGGCTATACCTTCATCCTATCAGCTACCACTAGGTTACGGTTTAACTTTGTATTCTGTTGAGGCTCCTACTGGAACAACAGCTAACTTCAAGACTGGATTATGTTTATGGACTTTTTCTTTTAGGGACTTTCCATTCTCATTACCATGGTTTCAGAGCAGGCCATCATGGTTGCCCAATTTTTGCTGGGGCTGCAGTGCCATGGGGGTCAGGGGCAGATACCCTAATGAAGCCAAGGGCAGGTCATGCAGGCATAAAAGACTATGGTGAAGACAGGGGCGCTTGGTGAGGTAAAACCCACTATGACCCAGGATGTTAACTTTAGAAAGAAAGATGACACCAAGTTAAGCAGGAGTGTTGATTCCCAGGAGGATAGGGAAGCTCTACAGAGAGACTTAGATAGATTGGATCATTGGGCCAACATCAATGGTATGAGTTTCAACAAGGGCAAGTGCCAGGTTCTGCACTTGGGCCACAATAACCCCAAGCAGCGCTACAG